>JASDQU011027816.1:21589-31618 GCA_032191745.1 Picea mariana | reverse complement strand
GGCCCAAATAAACCCCTCAATATCTCCCGAACTCTCTGTCACCCCTATCTGGCTACTCGGGTAAGCATAACACTCTGAAATGTTGTAATGTTATAATGTCCCAAAATGGAGACATTACAGTCCTCCCTGTCGGAATATTGCTTGTCCTCAAGCAATAACTGAATCCAACTACATATGATACCGGGGTCCCATATCCACCTGTGTGACACAAGGTAGACTCCCCTCAAGATGTGGTCTCTCCAAGTGCTCAACACGCATGACACCCACTTGCTCCTGATGAGTAGAATGATCAATGGCCAAAGAATGTCAGTCAACTCCCCGAGCAACCACTCTACTCGAAACTCAACTCCATCAAACGCTGAACTACCAAGCACTCCAATCCCTGGGTCCCATATCAGAATGTGAATTGCAATTCCTTGTGGAGTATAGTTATGTAACATATCAACACCATGAGTCTCCTGCAAATAACACATGGTCTCAACCCGAAATGGGTCTATCCTATCAAACCATACCAAACTCAACATGGCCCCCACCAACTGAACATGTTGCTGCCATAGTGAGGTACTACAAGACCTCAACGAATCACCATCCAGTGACGTGCTCTCCCCAATACTGAAACTCAATGGGAAAGCAAAGTGACTTCCCCTCGTCTGCTCGTCTCCATCAGTCAATGAAATGCCCAGCCCCGTAATCCTAGGGTCCCATGCTAGTCTCTGACAAGGACCATCATGCTGATGCTGCTCTACTCTGATCATGACTGTCTGCTCAAAGTATCCATACTGGACCCTCCACTCCTGGATCCTCATAAGACGAAACAAACTTTTGACCCAATGGACTCCCAAATCCCATGTCAAATTTGGAAGTACATCACTTCCAATCCCCACTAACTGATGATGTGCCCTACTGGTAACTGTCGAAATCCCTCCACCCTCATCCCAATGAGAGTTTGAATATGTAGCAATCTCTGAGATATCCTTTGTCCCATGGCCTAGGATACTCTCCATCACGCCTAGGGCCTCAGTTGTCTGCCCCTGATGACCCACCCCTCTCCTGCTGTATGCAATCAAGACACTCCTGTCAGGTGGTCTCAGCCTACCAACTCTCCATGTCCCCTGCCACTGTCTAGCTCCCCCAGCGTTGTTGTCAACGATAAAATTATCGGGAAAGGCTACCATAAATATCTGCAACCAAATGTAGGACTGGAAAGTATCATATGCTTTGGTCAATCCCAAGGACTTGACCAAAAGCTCGTCCACCAACACCCATGGTAAATAATCGCCTGTACTCATCACTGAACACCAACCATCAGGTACAACAATAGGTATCTCCACAAACCGAGGGTCAATCATTCTCCATCCATTATCACTCATGTAACTGCTACTACGATGAAGGTGATCTCCCAGATCTGTATACTGCTGCAAGGGAGAGGAATCTCCATGCTCTATTAAGTACATCTCCTCCTTGCAATCCAGTGTGTCCCCATGAATCCCACTGTACACCTCTATATGTCTCTGTGAACTACCACTCATCACTATATGCCCCTGCATACTCATGTGATCTCCTGTATACACCTGCAACGTCATGGATCCTGGGTGTACTACTAGGTCATCCTCTACATGAAGGTCAACCAATCCTGGAACACAAATGGAAGTGTCCTCATAACTGCCCCTGGCTCTGGAATCCCCATGTGTATGTGTGTGCCCAACTATCTCAACACCCCTCGTGAAGGGTGGTCCCTGTGACCTATGGACATCCTCTTGCCTCTCTGGATCATATCTCTCCATACTCATCAGTGATCCTGTGTACTCCTCATGCTCCTCCCTCAACTGGTGCTCCACTGCTAAACCACCAACATCCTCTTGCAATGTGGTTGAGGGATATATCTGACTCTCTGCTAAAATTGATGTAGTGGATCTTTGTTTAATTTCCTCAAGGAGCTCCTCTGATCTGGACTCTGATTCCTGAAGGGTTGTCTGTGTGCCTTCCAAGAATATCCGTGTTCTCACCAAGTCATGAGTGAGTCGGTCCACCTCAAACTCCTGCTCCCTCAGTGCCCTGTGATACATCTCGCCAACCTCCAATAGGTAATCCCTATCCCTTAACAACTGTTGGTAGTCGGCCCTCATCACAATCACTGTCTCCCTGAGTGTATGGAAGTCATCAATGACAAGTCCCCCATCTGAACTATCATGTGCCATCGAGGCCCTCCAACAATAATCTGCCACCAATGCATGTGTATCATCAATGCATCTAGTGGCTGCCATGATCATGTCCTCACTAACTCTCAACTGTCCTGCCAAGTGTCGTGACTCCTGGTCACAATCTTTCTCATGGCTCTCACTGYTAGTGTCAACAATGGAATCCCCAACAACACACTCTTCAAAATATTAGGCACTGAACTGCCCACTGTCCACTATGCTATTGAGTCCTCCTGTAGGCCACTGCACACCATCACCAACTGCTACCCCCATCTGAATCACACTGTATCCTGTATGGGTGGCTGTATCCTCCTGTGCGCTCACCCTACTAATATCATCTGCGCCTGGATCCCGTACAGATGTGTCCAGACACGTGCTATGGTCATCCCGACCAATAAGGAGTGTATCATCATCACTGTAGATCGATCTTGGGAGTAAGTGTCCCAACAAGCTATCGGTCTCCACAACCTGGTCCATCAATGGAATCTCCAAGAGTGGTGACTCACTCTCCTCATACTGATAGGTATGTGCAAGGTCAACTATCTCCAAGCCATACCTCTCCTCCTGGGTCTACAGATCCATATGTCCCTTGTGTACAATCCCCACACAAGGCTCCTCTACCATATCAGGAATGCAACTGATATCCTCATGTGTCGTGGCTAGCATATATGACTGAGAAGATGAAAAATGTGGCTCGCTCATCATCCTCCATACATGACTTCCTGGAAGCCATGTTTACACCCATAGGTAGGTCATCCAACCTCCTAATCTCATCATGTATAAGTGTCAACACATATGAATCCTCACAAGTGTCACCAGTATGCTGAAGTGTTGAATCCTCAACATTGCCTGACGGGGAATATGAAGGACATGCACTATCATCCTGTCCATCCAACTATCCCTCAGATGCGCAAGAGTCACTAGCCTCCGTCTTGATCATCTGGTTGAGCTTGTAGTACATGTCTAACTTTTGTACCCCAGCTCTGGCAGTGCATTTGGACGATCCGTCAAAAGAAGGTATGGTGAGTTTACCAACTTTCTGGATGAAATCTGTGTTATTCCCCTGTTTTTGTTGTTGTCCTCCTCTCTGAGGTTCTCTGGGATGGTCCATGCCCCTAAGTCCATAGTACTCAACCAGTGTCATGTCATGATGAAAGTCAGGACCTAATGCTGCATACTCCCTCTTGTCACATAACGACTGTTGTGCTGTTGTTGGTGGTGCCCTTTGAAAACTAGGGAACCATGGTCTGGGAATCCTACTTGAAGATGTGTATGTGCGAGTAGGTGTCTGGGGTCTACTGCTTGCCCCCGAGTTCCCCTGTGCTGCATGTGGGGCTTGTGTGCCCGGAATGCCCACCATAGCCAATCTATCAGCCACCTGAGCCAAGGACTGAGACATGGTCCGCTGACTAGCTAACATATCACTGATAACCTGCATGAAGGCTGCCTCTGGTTCCATGGGGTCCTTACCACTGCCCTCTGGTCGCTCATATCTGTCTCCTAGCATCCTCTCTGCCTTCTGGGTCACCCACTGAACTCATCGACTTTAGTCACAGGCTGGCATGACTAAAGATTTGATACCACTGAAATATCTCTGATCCCGCTGATCGAGATATTTGCTACTGATCTATTACTCTGTCTTGCAGATCTGATACACTGGGGGTTTCTGGATGCGTTTCAGTTGTATGTTTGAGATCTTGATGGTTATTGCATGTGCATGTGGGTTATTGCATGTGCATGTTGCATATTTATGGTTTAAACAACATATAAAGGATGCATGCAAAAGTAAAGAACATCAACTGCCCAATATCATGTATAATATGGTTCGAGCATGGAAATACAATAGCCTACTGGAAATATAGAATATAAATGTTAGCCAGATCTCATAGATCAGTACTGGAATACAATCAAATAACATAAAAATACCTGTGATCAGAAGATGATAGCAAATCTGATGCATGCACGAATAGATTGGCGAAAATATGCGATTTCGGCGAAGTACAGTAACCGCTACTAGCTAGAAAACTTGTTCGGAAGTTCAGACCGTCGGAATACGCTGGAAATTGCTCCAAAAGAAGTGCCCTGGCCTCTAGACTAAAATGGGTGAGTGCCGGATCTCGATTCTGGTCTCTAAGGCACTGAATCTGGACCCCTGGGGGGTTTGCGCACCTCTTGGAGCACTGGATGCGCCCCAAAGGATTCCACCAATGGAATTTGTTGCTATATGGCTCAAAACAATCGTCTCGCCAAATAAGGAAATGTGTCAGAAGGATTTGTTCGGATCTGCGTTGAAACTCTGCATGAAACACCAAATTTCTGTTCAGAAGAGCTGCACCCTAAATGGTTGAATGAGTCGATCTGCAAGATTCCACCGTCATAATCTAATGATAGATGGCTCAATAGAAGCGCCCTGGCTGGATCTCAAATGGGTTGGAAGGAAACTGCAATCTGGATACGGATCTCGTGCAGCTCTCCAAACCCTCAAACTGACTTGCGCCCTCACTGGCTGAGCTGCGCACTCTACAATGGATACTCTAAGTACGGTGAAATACCTGGATGGTATCTCCGATGGGGGTGTGTCTCTCAACACCGAAACCGATCAATGGTGGTGGTTTCCTCTAGAAATCCACAAAACAGTAAGGTCGGCTCTCCTCCTCCTCTGGGACTCTCAACATCAAATCATAACAATGCATAATGAATTAGGTTGCTTTACTCTTCCTTTATAGCTTCTTGAAACCCTAATTCATTGTTGACCTTTTCCCTCCAAGTGACTTTTACTTTATTTTATTATTTCTTGATTATATCACTTAATTAATTAATTAATTAACCATTTTGCCTCTAAAAAGTGATTTATCCATCCTGATGGCTTCTCCGACCTCTGAAAGTCACTTCTCATCATCTTATCCTGTAATACTCTTCCTCCCGATTCCGATGAGCTATTACACTAAGAGGTTTCTCCAAGTAATATGCGCATTATGACCTTAGTGAATTTAATTAAGATATGACCCATAATAACTCAAAATTACAAAAATCGTCGGAATGCAACGGAACCAAAGCCCAGCTGTGCGGAATGGATCTTGATGATGAACGATACAAGTCGGGCCCAAATAAACCCCTCAATATCTCCCGAACTCTCTGTCATCCCTATCTGGCTACTCGAGTAGGCATAACACTCTGAAATGTTGTAATGTTATAATGTCCCAAAATGGGGACTGTTGCCGTCCTAATGCACACTTGCAAACGTGAACTAATTCCAACTCACTTAGTGTGCCCTCGGAGACACAATGTCTAAGTTCCAGCCCACACTGTCACCTTGACTGGAACTTCTTCCTTCTAGGCTTACTCCTAGGGAAGCCA
Source organism: Picea mariana (assembly GCA_032191745.1). NCBI lineage: Eukaryota > Viridiplantae > Streptophyta > Pinopsida > Pinales > Pinaceae > Picea > Picea mariana. The sequence continues at coordinate 26,063 of JASDQU011027816.1, read as the reverse complement.
AGGGGGGTAGTCCCTAGTTACTAAGTTAATTTTAAAGTTAAAGGTTCTAGGAGTTAGTTTTAATTTGTTACAGGCCAAAAGGGGAAAACTAGCCTATAATGACAAGCAGCAATGCACAGTGCAAGTCTAATCTGTATGACAGTCAACCCTTTTCCTAAGTCAGCTAAGACTAGTGCCTATAGTTGGGCAATGGGGTCGACTAAGGTTTGAGGGTGGAAGTGCAGCAAGGTTTCACAAGCAACTCAAATTAAACAACCCAAACCACAAGCTACAATTAATCACCAAAAGAATTCTAAGTGTTTACAAATGTTTACAATATTTACAGATTAGATACAAAGATACAATGAAGTAGATATAAAGATATACAACTTAGATACACAGATATACAACTTAGATACACAGATTCACCAATGTAACAAGATTTACAAGATATAAACAAATTATATACAAAACACCCAAGGATCAAAGCAAGTAATGCCTCCCCAAGTGGGATACTCACTACTTACTTGATCCACACCGCAATAAGCAGATTAAACAAGATATTCAACAAGTAAATTAACTGCTCATGTAAACAGGAAGGATACAAACATATAGTTGCAACAGAGATAGATAAACAATGAGATATTCCACAAGTGTGTTTGCCTATGCATACATCTAAATCCCCCCAAACATACACATGTGATCTATGCAACTAGGTGTTGTAATTGTTTAAAGATTTTACAGATTTTAATTACCCTTCCCCCCTAACTAGGTGTGTGTCTCAAGCTTTCTCCTCCACCAAATAGCTGCCCGGTGCTCAAGATAGTAGGGCTACGAGTCCCTACCCTAGCTTCCAAGGTCAACCCGCACCTAGTAAGAAGTAGTCCGAGAGGGGATCTCCCCAACGAAATCACTGGACGGTCCCCCGCCACTTCCCCCTGGACTGTCCTTCAAACCCGTTTTAGATGGTGGAGGGAGATGTTTGAGACCCCTAAAATGTTACTAAAGGTTATTAGGACCCGCGGGTGGGTCTTTAAGTGTGTTGGGTTTATTTTAGAAGAGTTTTAGACCTTCAAATTTTATCTTTTTAGCGTATGGCCGTGAGCAAAATGTGTGAAATCGAATGCTTGCTGAGTGTATTCAAACCACCATTGATATAGCCGAATGTAAGTAAATGATAGCACAAGATTATACCAACATCACATCATCATTCCATATGAAAGATTGAAATAGAAAATTAATTGTAAGTACTTGCAGAATGTAAACTTTGAATGTATATGCCTTAGACCATCAAGTAAAATAAATTGAGCGCATAGGTGTTTAACATGCAAATGAGGCCGTGAGCTCAAAGACCACCCATCACATAATGTCATCCATAACCATTGGCAAAATATATATAACATGCACTTGAAGTTAACTAGGACGTAGCTGTTTTAACCTTAAACAAGCCGTGAGCATAAAAATGTATAGCATATGAAGTATTTAAACCATGAATGTGAGATTTATATGCAATATGTGGCTGAAGTGATAGACCAAAAGTGTAATATGCCCAAGCAATGATAGAAAACGTGAGCATTTAAAAGATATTCAACATTAACATGTTACCTACTCATCATCACCATAAACCATTGATCGCCAAAAGGAGAAGTAGGCCGTGAGCTCAAGATGTAATATGTTTGACTATGAACAAAGATATGAGCATTAGGACGTTCAACATTGCAACATCTAACCTTGAGCGTAAGATACTTGTGCAAAACGTGAGCAAAATGATGTTATAACCATAACCAAAACGAGAGCTCTGAGATGTTTAAACACATGCCATATTTAACCATAAGATGTGAGCTTCACGTGCAAGACGTGAGTGCCTTAGGTGTGAAAAATATGAAGCATTAAAACACAAGCACGAGACTGAGCATGTAAGACGTGCTTGGAGTAAACCAAGATGTGGGTGCTCAATCATGAACCAAGGACGTGAGTATTCAAACAAGTGTTTAACATGCAAATTAGTTGACTAGGCCGTGAGCTTCAAAGAGGCAGTGTACATCAACATTTCATTCATCAAAAAAATGTAACATGTGCTTGCAAAGGAGGCATGACGTGAGCAATTAGATGTAAGTGCTAGACCACGAGTTAGGATGTGAGCTAAAGAAATTTATTCATATGCAACTTTCAGCCATAAACATGATACCAATGTGTATAAGGAACACTTGAAATAAATTTAAGATGCTAATGCATAAATATTCAACTAAACCGTGAGCATCCAAGGTGTGTGACATGAACAAGACGTGAGCTCAAGGGTGCAATAGCATGTGCAAAACTTAATCATAAACATAAGGCAAATATGTGCAAGACGTGGGTGAATGAATGTGAAACGTGTGTGCTTAAACCCAAATAAGGCCGTGAGCTTAAGCTATGTCAATCAATACATCACTTCACCTATCATCAAAATCATGAACTTGCAAAAAAAGAAAGGAGGCCGTGAGCTAAAGAGAGCACAAAGAATAGATGCTAATCACTAAAGATAATCCAAATAAACAGTATGTAAAGCATCACAAGTTATATTTTCCCTTTAGCCAAGCGATTTTGGGGATTACTCCCCCAAGGTTCAGGCAATACCAAAATTGTAAATAAGCAAAAATGATTTATCCTTAAGCCTAGGGAGATATTGGGGATTACTCCCCCAAGGTGCCGGCAATAAACAAAGACGAAACTAAATCAAGATTTAATTCCCTTTAGGCCGAAGCGATTTTGGGGATGACTCCCCCAAGGTGCCGACAAGTTTGGATTAATATCCTTAAGATATAACTGCACAGGAAAGCGGGGCATTCAACCTTCGTTCTCGTAGGTCCGGAGAGCCGAACAGAGAGAATGTCAGGTAGGCTCCTGGCCGACCGCTCAGGCAGAAACTATCTTAAAAATATTAATCAAAAGAATAAAAAATTTAATTGAATGACTTAGAAATGAAAGATGAAACAAGCCAAGACGATTTTGGGGGGTTGGCTAGGCCAAACTCACTCCCAAGGTGTCGGCAATAAGTTAGTAAGTAAAAATGTACAAGAAATGAATGAAGTAGTACAAAATATACAAATTTACACTAAGGAAACGTTAGGAAATCGTTACCCATTGAAGATATATCTTGCTTGAAGCTTGTGGACGAATTTCGGCAGCGTTTCCCCTTGTTGCTGGTAAGTTTCTGCAGAAACCAGCAAGCAAAGCTTGCTGGAAATGCTGAAAAACCACAACAAAAGTCAAAGAAAATTTTCTGCTTTAAAACATAAAATTTTCCTACAAAAATCTGCAAGAGAAAAGTGATTATAATGACCTATCTAAGAGTGTTAGTATGCTGAAATAAAGCTGGAAAATGTATGCAATAAGAAAATGGAAAATATGAAAGAGCTAAGAGTTTGTGTAAGAAATAAGGGTAGACTCCATCCGGATGCTATCCCAATAATCCTGTTGACGTGACCTACAAAACTCAAAGAGAATGGTGAAGCATGGAAATAGATAGTCAACTTGAATAAAACCTAGAACAAAATACTTGCAAATCCTAAGCTATTCAAGGTGAACATAGACTAGCAAGTGATACTCTTCAACTAGCCTACCCAAGCAAAATACTTTGAACTCAAGATCTATTTGATACAAAACCATAAACTAGAAAGATACAAGTCACCTCATGTGTAGAGAAAATTCAGAATACTCAAAGACCTTCTCATAATCCTCCAAAGCTTTTCTCTATTATTCCAAAATGTGAGAGTCTTGGAGTTGTACCTTCTCCAAAACCCTCAAGAGAAGTGAGTGGATGGCTTGGTGGCAAGAGCAAGAGAATGGGGTGAAATTTCAGCAGCATAACAGTAGCTCAAAGAAAGATGAAGAAATGAGGAGGGGAGGGGAGGGGTCTTTCTTATACCCAAAGAGGCTAAGTGAAGGGCCTTGGATTGAATCCAAGTGTCACTTTGAGAGAGAGAGTGAGAATCTCTAAGAGGGGGCGCCCTCTTAGGGTTTTGGATAGATGAAGTGGCACACGTGGGCCATAGGAAGGTGAAAGAACAAGCTAGGGGGGGCGCACCTCTCATGGAGGAGGCCCACAACAAATGCCAAGTCACAAGGGAATGGCAAATGAGGAGAGGGGCGTGAGTAATGAGAGAGGGCGTGAGGTTTAGATGAGGGTGCCACATAGATGAGTGAGGTGGAGCGTGGGCCATAAAAGGGGTGAGAGATAGGCTAGGTGGGGCGCACCTCTCATGAGAGGGCCCCACAAAACATGTGCAAGCTCAAACACATGGCAAAGGGTGAGAGGGGGCGTGAGCTTGATGAGGAGGGGCGCCACACAAGCAATAGAGTGGGACGTGGGGTCAAGGTAAGTGTGATGTGGATCTTTAGGAAGGGCGCACCTCACTTATGAGGGGCCCACACAAAGTCTCAAAGCAAAAGATTAAGGTTTAAGTTAGGAAATGAAGGTTTTGGGTAAGGGGGGTCGAATTTCCCCTTAGGGCAA
>JASDQU011027816.1:0-19723 GCA_032191745.1 Picea mariana | reverse complement strand
GAATCTCTAAGAGGGGGCGCCCTCTTAGGGTTTTGGATAGATGAAGTGGCACACGTGGGCCATAGGAAGGTGAAAGAACAAGCTAGGGGGGGCGCACCTCTCATGGAGGAGGCCCACAACAAATGCCAAGTCACAAGGGAATGGCAAATGAGGAGAGGGGCGTGAGTAATGAGAGAGGGCGTGAGGTTTAGATGAGGGTGCCACATAGATGAGTGAGGTGGAGCGTGGGCCATAAAAGGGGTGAGAGATAGGCTAGGTGGGGCGCACCTCTCATGAGAGGGCCCCACAAAACATGTGCAAGCTCAAACACATGGCAAAGGGTGAGAGGGGGCGTGAGCTTGATGAGGAGGGGCGCCACACAAGCAATAGAGTGGGACGTGGGGTCAAGGTAAGTGTGATGTGGATCTTTAGGAAGGGCGCACCTCACTTATGAGGGGCCCACACAAAGTCTCAAAGCAAAAGATTAAGGTTTAAGTTAGGAAATGAAGGTTTTGGGTAAGGGGGGTCGAATTTCCCCTTAGGGCAAAGGAAAAAAGGGTGCAAATGAAAGTTAAGTAGGTAGATTAAGGTTAGAAAGGGTTAGGATGGGTTTGGGTAGGTTAGGAGGGTCTAACTTGCTCATTGCCACCTTACCACTAACTCACTAACTCAGAATTACAATAATTTTGACATTTGACTAATGTCATATAAGCAATTAAAATTGCTGTTTCTGACTGACTCTGACTCTGAGTGGACTTAGACATAGCAAAACTTGTCCAACTGAGCTGAAACTTGGCCTATGGGTGTAGGGGGTGTCGTTCCATTTCTTTTGAGCACAAATACCCCTATCAAAATCTCAAAGACGAAGTTTTTACAATGTTTAGCTCAAAAATAATTAATTAATTTAATTATTAATAATTTAATTAATTAAAAAAATCTATCTAGACTCGACGAAATTCCGCGAAACTTTAGACACTATTTGGCATGGTCATTTACAACATTCCTAAGCAAAGGTTACCAAAAGATGAGACCATTAAGACGCCTTTCACCACTTTGGAGGAAATTATTGCATGTGTGGAGGGAAAAACTCAAGGGAAGTCAGCCAGGAGCTTGTCTGGTCGACAACCTGAGGATAAAAAACCCTCGGTGAAAGGAACTCCCCTAATGGAAACATCCCAAGGCACCTGACCTAACTATGATCCATGCAGACTTATTACATTATTAACCCACGCAGGGGTGCGGAAATTTCGTTTACAAAAATTTAGTGCTGGAACATCAGATACCAAGTAGAACCAAGGTTGTCTTCAACATGGATGAATACTTCATGGTACATGAGTTGACCCCTAGATGAATAGGCGGTCAACAGGGACATTACATACTGGGTGACCCTAGGGGGATTGCGATGGGAAAAGCAAAGAGCTTGAAGAGTCCCCCCTATAGGTCAAGGTCAAGGATGAGAATGAGGCTTGAGGAAAAGTCTTATGAGATGGTAAGTGGTTGTCAATGTTGTGTACGTGCAAAACAATGTTAGACAAGCCAAAACAAGACATTAGATGATGATAAGGAATCAGCAATAAACCTTGTTGTTCGAAAATTGTAGTAGTATGGAAATATATATCTGCAGTAAAGAGACTATGACAACTACAAATTAAACCACCAAATCAAGTGTATGATGTTGGAAAATTAAGCTAGCAATTAGTAGACAATCGTCCAATATTTAAACCAAGTATTTGATAGCAAGAGAGGGGTGTTAATAAGTGCTATCAGCAGAGTTTTATAACAGCCTTATGGTTGTAGCAAATTTTTTCTACAAAAGCAAGTTCTAGCCACAAAAATTAACAAGTAAACCACCTAAACAATAGCTCTTAAACAGTGGAAAAGTTGTAAAAGAGTAAGAGTGAGTGAGTTTGTTGCAACCCTAATGGCTGTAGCTTAACGCTTGTTACAACAACTTAATCACTTGGAAAATCAAGATGCCCCTAGGGCATAGGATAGCTTAAAGCATGTAAAATTTAATTCCAAACTTGAACAATTCCATTTCTTTGAAATCACGATTACCAATGCAACAATATTCAATCTCCAATGCAAAGACTAGTGTCTTATCTATTGGGTAATGGAGTCTTTTTCTTTGAGTTAGGGTTTATTACTCTTATAGGGGTTTAAGACCTTTTACTCCCTAGAGAAAACGAAACCTAAGAAGGTTAAGCTACATGGGTGTAAGTCCTTTTACTCCTTGTAACAACCCTTAATCCTTTTCAATAACACTAGAAATAAATTCCTTGATGGAGGGTGTATGTGTTAAGTTTTGATGTTGTTATTAGGTTATTTCCAAATTACATGAGCATCCAATGAATTTCTAAAGCAACAACATAAAGAGGATCACTGAAAGAAACACAATCACAAGGTACGCAACATTTTATCCTGGGAAACCCTCATGGGGGAGAAGAGCCAACAAAACTTCCTCAATAACAGATTGCCAATACAATGCCAAGATTAAGACCAAATCACCAAGAATAAACTAGGACTGAGCATGCGCCTCTCTTCTCCTTCCTCTTGCAACTGCAACTTCCTTCAAAAGATGCACACTAGAAGTGTGAGTGAGTGAATATACAAGTCCTGAAATGATCAATCCACAAAAGGGGATTTGATCTATAAGATAATAACTCAAATATAATTAGAATATTCTTTGAAGTTACAATATTTCAACACTCCCCTTAACGAGAAGGGTATTCTACTGACATAACCCAATACAACATCATTAGGAGAGAGAGAGGGCAACAACATCATCAACATCTGGAACACTGACTTGCACATATATAAATCATCGGAAGTTTTTCTCATCATCAATATCATCATCGTTCACAGCATGGAGCTCGAGTAGCATCATCATCATCATCTGCATGAAGCTAAAACATCAACATCAATTAACATAACACTAAAACAACAATATCACGAACTCGAGGCTGGTACACCATCATCAACAACATGAGGTTGAAACAACAACATCACCAGCACGAGGTTGATACAAAATCACTAGCACGAGGCTGATACAACAACATCATCATATGGCAATAGAATGAGGCAGGTGCAACAACAACATTTTGTGGTACTCTAACAGACCGTCCTTACCGGACCTTCGGGATCTGCCCAGGAATCATAAGATTCCCTAGGATATACAATCCTAACAAGCTACCACATTGGAATTTGACAGATTGTCCTTACCGGACCTTCGGGATCTGCCAAGGAATCATAAGATTCCCTAGGATATAAAATCCTAACGGAGCTACCACCACTGACCACAATTGGCATATACATGCACAGGTACTCTGACAGACCGTCCTTACCAAACCTTCGGGATCTATCTAGGGATGATCAATCCCCTAGGATATAAAATCCTAACGGAGCTACCCGCTATTGGTCATGATACCATAGTATCATCAACATCACTCCCCCTTTCGAGGGAGGTCCTTTCGGACAATACCAAGCTTATCTTAGAAGTACTCAAAATTCACACGAGACAAAGGCTTGGTCAACACATCTGCAACTTGCTCATCTGTGCCAACATATTGGAGCTTTACAACTCCCCTTTGCACCATATCAGGAATGTAGTGATACCATATCTCTATGTGCTTTGACTTATCATAGAACACTGGGTTCTCCGTCATCTTTATGCAACTCTGGTTATCACATAGAATCACGGTGACTTCCTTCTCTAGATCGAATAGACCTGTCAACAACTTTCGAAGCCATATGGCTTCACAACTGGCGGAACATGCTACAATATATTCCTCTTTTGTCGTGCTGAGAGCAATACTAGATTGCTTCCTGCTTTGCCATGAAGTCATGGCTAACCCCAAATTGAAACAACATCTTGAAGTGCTCTTTCTATCAGAAACACTTCCTGCTCAATCTGAATTAGTATAACCATACAGTCTGAAGTCATGATCTCGAGTATAACAGAGACCATAATCCAACGTACCCTTAAGGTATCTTGTCACATGCTTTGCAGCTACAAGGTGAACACGTTTGGGCTCTACCAGATATTGACTCAAGGTGTTCACATCAAAGCATATCTCTGGCTTGGTATTCGTCAGATACTTCAACGAACCAATAATCTCTGTGTATAGAGTAGCATCAACCAATTCTGACGAAGTATCAACCAAGAGGATTTACATTCCAACATATCAAATCTCTTTAGTATTTCAACTACATACTTCCCTTGGCTAAGGAAGATCTTCTCTAGACTCTGTCAAACTTCAAGCCCTAAGAAATAATGCATAAGGCCTAGGTCTTTCATCTTAAACTCTGCAGCGTGCTTCTTCTTACAATCTGTGATTTTCTTTTCTTCTCTTTTTAACAATAAGTCATCCACATACAGTAGAAATATAACTAGCTCATCATTCATAACCTTGAAGTAAAGGTTATAATCAACTTTACTCTTGGTAAAGCCCAAGCTTGTTAGGAAACTATCAATTCTGCCATACTAAACTCTAGGAGCTTGCTTCAACCCGTACAGAGCTTTCTTCAACCTGTAGACATGAGTCTTTCTATCTTCAACTTCAAACCCTTGTGGTTGTTCTATATACACTTTTTCTTCAATAACACTATTTAGGAAAGTTGTTTTCACATCCATTTGGTGTAACTTCCACTTCATTTTGGTTGCAAGAGATATGATGGTTCGGATAGAAGTGTATATGGTTACAAGAGAAAATGTCTCTTCATAATCAATACCTTCCTTTTGAAAAAAACCACGAGCCACAAATCTTTCTTTATGTTTTTCAATACTTTCGTCTGCTGCATGTTTTATTTTGTATATCCACTTGGAATATACCACATCTTTGTTCTTTGGTCTGGGAACTACTTTCCATACATCATTCTTTATAATGGACTGGTATTCTTCTGTCATGGCATCCACCCATTCTTTCTTCATAATGGCTTCTTCAAAGCAAGTAGGTTCTTTTTCTATGAGATCACACATCAAGGCCATATAGCTGGAGAATGGCTTAGGTTTCTTGCTTTGTCTCATAGTTCCTTCTAGGGCACCATACTTCTCTGCATCTTGAATAAGTTCCTTGCCCAAGTTGGCTTTCTCTTGTGAGAGATCATCATCCGGGGAGGTTCTTGAGATTCTATCATATCATGATCTTCTAGAATCTCATCATCGGGGGTAACTGTAACTTCCTTCACTGGTTTTGCAACTCTAGGAGATACATGTTCTTTTTCATATACCTCTTCAAGCTAGCATTTCCTTGATCTTTTGAGTGCTGCATCTTCATCAAAAGGTACATCTATGCTGATCTCAATTTGATGGTAACCTGGTATGTAAATTCTGAAGGCCTTAGAGACCTCACAATATCTAACAAATATTCCCTTCTTTCCTGAAGGATCAAGATTAGTTCTCCTTTCTTTCAGAATGTGTACAAACACTGGACAACCAAATATTTTGAGATGGTTTACTTCTGGCTTCTTTCCGGTGAACATTTCTTCGGGGGGTTTGAATCCAAGTGCACTATGGGATAATCTGTTTTGGACATAAACTATTGTTCTTGCTGCTTCATCCCATAAGTGCATTGGAAGATATTGATCTTGAATCATAGTCTTCACTGCTTCCATAATTGTTCTATTCTTTCTTTCTACACACTTGTTTGTATAGATTATAGTGAGTGGTGAACTCCCTCTTAATCCCAACATCTCTGCAAAAAATTCCAAATTCATTTGAGGTGTACTCTCCTCCTTTATCTGACCTTAGTATCTTGATTTTTCTTTCGGAGAGGTTTTCTACCAAGGCTTTGAATTCCTTGAACTTTATGAGTACTTCGTCTTTTGATTTCAAGAAATAAACCCAAGTCTTATGAGAGTAATCATCAATAAATGATACATAGTATATGTTGACCACGTATTTCAGCTAGGGGGTCAACTCCATGTGCCATGAAGATATGTACCTGATGGTGCAATAGAGTTGAAGACTTGTTGGTTCTAGAGGGCGGTTTTAGCCTTAGCACTTCATTTTGTAATTGGAATTTCCACTCCCCTGCGTGGGATAGTAATGTAATGGGTCTGCATGGATCATAGTTTAGGTTAGTTTCCTAGGAATTTATCATTAGAGAAGTCCTTTCATCGAGTGTTTTTTTTTCAAGCCATTAATTTGGCCTAACCAACCTTTATAATTACCCTTGAGTTTTTCACTCCCACAATAATCCTCCAAAGTGGTTAAAGGCGTTCTAATGATCGAGCCCTATGGGTGACTAGGGTCTAGGAATATTGTAAATGACCATGCTAGACATCTCTAGAGTCTTGCGGAATTTCGTTGAGTCTAAGTAGTTTTTTTTAATTTTTTAAAATTACCCAATTAATGGTAATTTTAATTATTTTTGATGTAAAAATGTAAAAACTAGATCCTTGGGATTTTTGATAGGGGTATTTGTGCTTAAAAGAAATGGAATGAGACCCCCTACACCCTTGGACCAAGTTTCAGCTCAATTGGACAAGTTTTGCTAGGTGTTTGTCCATGAGGAGTCCAAGTCAGTCTAGAGTCAACAATTTAATTGCTTAATTGACAAAGTCAAAATGTCAATTTTTGTAAATAATGAGCAAAAGAGTTAGAGAAAGAGTGGGAGAAAATCCTAAACACCTTTCCTAAGTTAGCCAAACCCCTTTCCTAACTTTATTTCACCCCCTCACCTAGCCATCACATCATTTCATCATCCCCCCTAGGGAAGTTGCGCCCCCCTTGAGAGAAAACCATGGAAAATCAAACAATTAAACGGAAAACTCCCTCTCTTCCTAAGTGCGCCCCCCTTGGTCTAATTTCATGTTGGACAAGGTCAAAAAGGTGCCTCCTCACCCCTCACCCATTTACCAAAACCCTAAAAGCTACCAAAACCCTAGAGTTGCATCCCCCTCCTCGAGATGCTCAATAACTCTTGGGGATTGAAACTTGGAAAACATCCAAGAGTGGACACTCTTGGCTCCCAAGTATAAATAAAGATCTCTCCTCCCTCGTTACACATTTATTCTTTCTCTACTGTTATTATGCTCAAATTTCTCCCAGTCTCTCCCATTCTTCTCTCTTTCTCCTATTTGCTCTAGTTTCTTGTGTAAAGTTTGCTACAAGTATTTGCAGTAACCTTTTCCTATTAAATAAAGAAAAGCTTTGGAGGACAAATGATGCTTTGAGAGTATTCTTGGTTCATCTTATGTATTGGAGGTGACATTGTTTGTGTTTTGTTGTGTATGCATTTCACTTTCAGATATAGAGTAGAGATCTCAAGCAAAATATTTTTCTTGGATGGATTTATAATAGTCTTATTGTAGATCTAGTAAGTAGTTCATAGATTGTGCAAAATATTTTGTATTATCTCATAGATCTACTCACCCTTTGCTCTGTTTTGTAGTTATGTTTCACAACTTTTGCAGGTCACTTCAAGGGTTTGAAAGGCTTGTTTCAGATTTGGAAATTTGCCTTCCTCATCCAGCTTTAGCCTCTAAATTTTCTGCAATTCATTTTTCTACATTTCCATAAATTTTTGAGCATTCTAACCCTTTAGAATAGGTCTTTTAAAACCATATTACTCGCTGATTTTTTCTGCAGAAATTTTCTGTTGCTACTAACAGAGAAGTTTTGAGTTTTTTGTGTCACTTTTGCAGTTTTTCCAGCAAGCTTTTGCTTGCTGTTTTTTTGCAGGTTGGTGACATAAAGGAGGAGGTATATCCCTTTTGGGGCATCTAGACATCAAGCAAAGACATCCCAAGTTGGGGTAACTTTTACCCATCTTCTTTCTCTCTTCTGTAGGTTGTAAGCAAGCCCAAAGAGAGTCTCTTGGGCTTGCATTCCTCAAGTCTTGTTATTTTTTTGCAATTTTTTCATTTTTCAACATTTATTTTCCAAGTTTGCCTACACCTAGCAAAGTGGTTTGCCCAGCCAACCCATGCTAAATCGTATGGCTAGTTTTTAGATTGTATTTTCAGCAATGCAATTTATTTTCTTGTTTGCCCAACTTGTCCTTAAGACAAGGCTGAGTGGCTAGGCTCTATCTTTTATTTCCAAGTCATTTATTTACATGCTTTATTTTTCACCCACTTGGGTACAAAACCGATAGGCTTTGTCCTCCACCTTGTGCCTTTGTTGAGGTTGCAAGTAGCGAGTTTTTATTTCAAGTCATTTTATTCTTTATTGTTTTCCTACACTCGGCAAAGAGGATTGGCTTTGCCACCCATGCAGTATCGTAAGGCTAGGTAGATGATTGATGCTTTCTTGCTTCTAGTTTCAAGTTTCATGTGATATCTTAAACGAAACACATCTTCACATTTCCTTAAGCCCATGGAGGCATAGTGTATTTACTTGTGTAATCCTTTCAAACCCTTGCAATTTACTTTTCTTTCAAGTTCTTGCTATTCACATTTCTTTCAAGCATTTGCAAGTTATTTCATTTCAAACACTTAACTTAATAAATCGTTAAAAGGTTCAATCAACTTATCTTAGATTCATAGGGGATCGATCTAACTAGCTTAATTAGGACACCTTTAATTGTCTCAACTTTCGCTATCAAAAAATGAACTTGTGGAGGCGACAGGAGGTGCTAGATCAGGGATGGTCTCACGATACTAGGTGTCCCCGTTGTTGAGCACCCTTGTTTCTCGGATTGACCTGTGGAGCTAGGGTAAGGACTTGTTTGCCTTACTTATTGAGCACCCAACAGTCCTTTTGGACAAAGAGGGGAGAGGTTTAGGGAAGTCACCTAGTCTAGGATACAACTTCACTTAATCAACCTTAACTCTAAAATTTATCCTCAAGCAACCAATGGTTTAACTTCACAATCTACTTTAATGGTTCATGCTCTTTATTTTCAGCAACACTTTTACCTCGAGTTATCTTAAAGGCAATTTTATTGAGAATTTGTGGGTGGTTGATTAGTAGAGCTTAGGAGTTGCGCATCTTTTTCCCGTGGAGGCTCTCTTTTGTTGGTCTTTCATCTTTTGAAGTTGCGCATTGGAGCCATTGAGAAACCCCCTTGAAGTTGTGCACCTCTTGGGGCACTTCCTTGTTTGGGTTTGTTTTGTTGTGTTGTGTTGTGGATGCTATCTTGAGTTATCTTTCTCCCTTCCCTGCACAATCAATCAAAGTTAGTTCAATTGTTTCTTTGCTAAAAGTTAGATCTAGTAAGTGCTTGCTTGCTTCTTTCTTTTGTCAGTAGTTATACATTGTTGTATCATTTACTTATTCATTGCACTCTTATTTGTGTTGATAGTTGCTTGTATCTAGTTCAATTTTTAAGTTTTGTAAAGTAATTCTTTTGTATCTTATTGTAATTTTTTGTAAGGTTTTTCTTTCTAAGTTTAGTTGACCCCATTTTCCCAACGTTGGGCACTAGTCTTAAGTTGTCCTAGGGAAAGGTTTTCCTTTGCATTTGAAAGTTTTGCACTTGCATTGTTAGCCTCTCATATAGGCTAGTTTTCCCCCAACCTCTAACAAGTAAAATTAACTCCTAGAATCAATCTTTTAACTCACATAGTAACTAGGGTCTACCCCCCTTGGCTTCCCCAAGAGTAAGCCTAGATGGAAGAAGTTCAAGTCGAGGTGACGGTGGGCTTGAACTGAAGATTTTCCAGGTCCTGTCAATCTGCCAACTAGGTCTATCTTTGACCTCATGTTGGCCCTAAGTTTCAACTGTCAATGAAGGATTTGTTTTTGTTTTAGGACAACCAGTAGTTTAGGAACTTCTTGCTGATTTGTTACGGTTACATTCACAATTTTAGGTGCTCTAGCATATAATTTTAGTCACGAAGGGTTAGCACATGCATACTAAAATAAATGTAATGCACCTAGAGATCTTTACAACTAAAAATAAAGCAGTTCTACACTCTAACACACATGAAATTGAACACATGTATTTTTGGTCAACATGACCCTGGATAAACCCCCCCGGGGAAAACTAGTTTGGAATATATGTCTATATATGAGGATAATAGATGGTGGAATACAACAAGTACAAAATATAGATGACCCTGATAAAATAACAACTTGATCCAAGCTGAAATACAAGTCAAAACCAAGCAAGACCGCCCTAGGATGGTGCGCCCCCCAAAAATGATGCCAAGACCACTGAAATTGAGCCAAATGCCAACTGGAAGCTCTGAACAGAAAACCCCTCCACAGTACTCTGATACTGAAGTGTGGCCTCACTCTAAAACAGATCTCACTGCAATCTGAAAAATCTAAGACCTCCCCACTACTGATGCACCCTCCTCATCAAGTGCGCCCTCCGCAACAATGGAAGCTCCTCAGTAAATAAACTAGTCCCAAAGCCTGTTGGCTATCTCCATAGATGTGAGCGCCCATGCTAGCCTCATCCAATGCAACAAACCTCATCTCTATGCTCTCTCTCAAACTCTCCAAGTGAGCAAATGAAGGAATGAGCTCCTCCTTGCCCTTTGCACCCCTCTTGAACCTCCATAAGGAAACCTAAGATATCAATGGTTGAGATCATCCCATCTCCCATCTAATCAAAGGTTGAGATCTCTCCAAAAGAATCTCACTCAAAAACCCACTTTGGGTTAAGTTCCCTAAGTTCACTTTATGTCTCCTAATTCACCCACAAAGTGAATTAATAGTCATTTTAGGCATAAATGACCAAATTTCACTTTTGACTTAAATCTCCTAAGTCAAAGTGAAATTAGACATCAAGTACAAGGCACAAAGTACATAGTACTTCCCACATGTGTTTAGGAGCTCAAAAACACATGGGGAACACCTCCCAAGGTACATAATATCAACACTCCCTCTTACCGAGGAAGGTGTTTCTCACAAAGCCCATCTTGTCTCTGAAGTAGACATGTTTTCCCCCCTCCTTGGTGAGTATATCTGCAATCTTCTCGTCAGTCGATATATATTGTAACTTCATTGCGCCTCTCTGAACCCAATTACGGATGAAGTGATACCTGATCTCAATGTGCTTTGGTCGGTCATGGAAAACTGGATTCTTAGAGAGTTTGATACAACTCTGATTATCACAGTGTATGACGGTCGGTGGCATCTCCTGACCAAATAATCATACCAGCATCTTACGAATCCAAATGGCCTCGCAACTGGCCTGACTGGCCGCCATGTACTCCACGTTGACCGAACTCAAAGCAATTGACTTTTGCTTTCGGCTGAACCAGGAAACAAGTCCTGACCCCAAACCAAAGCAGCACTCTGAGGTGCTTTTTCTGTCAGTAGCACATCCTGCCCAGTCTGAGTCGGTGTAGCCAACCAAACTGACCCCATCACCTCTGATATAGTCAAGGAAAAAATCAATTGTCCCAACAATGTACCTCAAAACATGTTTTGCCCCAATCATGTGAACACTCCTCGGCTCTACCATATGTTGGCTGAGAGTGTTCACGGCAAAACAAATATTTGGTCTGGTGTTAACAGATACATGAGTGAACCGATCAACTGCATGTAAACTATAACATCTACCAACTGGGAATATAAAGCACTAAGCTTCGTCCAGTTGGTAATCATGGGTGTAGACATAGGTCTGCAGTCCTCCATCTGAAATCTGCTCAGAATATCTGCGACATACTTCCCCTGCCCAAGAAATATGTGAGTCTCCTCTTGCCATACCCCCATACCTAGAAAATAGTGCATCAACCCAATATCACTCATCTCAAAATCTGATGCAAGTCCCAGCTTGTACGTAGCTATGAGATCCTCGGCTCCTGTGATGAAGAAGTCATCCACATATAGAATGAGAATGAGCGTGTCCTCACCTCTAATGATGTAATAGAGGTTAGGATCAACATCTCTCTTCTCGAAGCCCATTTGAAGCAAGTATGTGTCAATACATGAATACCAAGCTCGAGGATCTTGCTTCAGATCATAAAGTGCCTTTCTCAAAAGACACATGTGAGTCTCCCTCTCAGTCACCTCAAACCCCTGTGGTTGCTCAATGTACACCTCCTCATCTATAAATCTATTAAGAAATGTGGTCTTCACATCCATCTGATGAATGCTCCAACCCATCTCTGTCGCTATGGCAATAATGCTCCTGATCGAGGTGTATCTCGCAACTGGTGCGAATGTCTCATCATAATCGACTCCCTCTATCTGAGAGAAGCCTTGCGCCACAAAATGGGCCTTGTGTTTCTCTATGCTGCCATCTGTAGCATACTCGGTTTTGTACAACCACCTGGAAGTCACAACTGACTTCCCCACTGTTCTCAGAACCACCTCCCAGACATCATTGTGCAAAATGGAGTCATACTCCTCTACCATGGCCTCTCTCCAGACTTGCTAGTCCACTTCCTGCGCAAATTTTTGTGGCTAAGTATCTATGATACTTGTCACTAGTGCCATATATGCTCCAAATCTGACTGGAGGTCTAATCTCTCTGATCTGGCTCTTGGGCTCACCTACGTTCTCCTTGGCCTCCTTCAGGGTCTCTTGAAACCATCTAGGTCTCCTCTTCCTTGAAGTGGTCAACGGAGAAGTAAGGTCTCTCTGCCCAAGAGTGACTGCCTCAAGACTAGTCTCAACACTCTGAGAACCTGAAGCTTTTTCCCCCTTTGACTGAACACCCTTTGTCTGTGACCCTGAAGCTGTGCATGGTGACCCTGTCACCCCTGATACTGGCGTACCGGAAACTTGAGGCTGTGCTCCCTCTGAGGCATCAATTGGTGCCTTTGCATCATCCTCAATACTGACTCTCGACTCAAGAGATCTCTGAAAAGCCCTATCCTCCTCAAATTTGACATCTTTGCTCACCACCACTCTCCTAAGTGATGGAATGTAGATACAATAGGCTTTGGACACCTCTGAGTATCCAAGTAGAATCCCCTGCTAGGTTGTGGGGTCTATCTTTGTCCTCCTCTCCAATGGGACATGAGAATAGGTCAAGCACCCAAAGATCTTGATGTGCTCGACATCGGGCCTCCTACCAGTGAAGTCCTCTTCAGGAGTCATCTTCCCCAATATCCCGTGGGGGATCCTGTTCTGCAGGTAAACTGCAGTAGCACTTGCCTCTGCCCAAAGGTACAAAGGCAAACTCTGATCGTGCAACATAGTTCTCGCTGCATCAGTGATAGCCCGGTTCTTCCTCTCGGCAACCCCTTTCTGCTAGGGGTTGTATGGCACGGTCATATATCTTCTAATGCCATGCTGGGCACAGAATTCTATGAACTGTCTGGAGGAATATTCACCCTCGTTATCTGACCGCAAGAATTTGATCCTCTTTCCAGATTGGTTCTCCACAAATGCTCTGAACTCTTGGAACCGTTTGAAGACCTCACTCTTGGTCTTCAGGAAATAGATCTAAGGCTTCCTTGAGTAGTCATCAATGAATTTGAGATAATACTCACAACCACTCAAGGACTTCCGAGTCATGGGCCCACACACATCCGTCTGTACTAAATCCAGTATCCCAGCGGACCTGGTGTCACTGCTGGGGAACGAGGCCTTGGTAAACTTACTAAGCGCACACCCTCTGCAAACATCCTGATGCTCTGTACTGATCTGTGGCACTCCAATCACAACCTCTCTCATTCCTACGAGAGCTCCATGATGTAGATGAGCCATTCTACAATGCCATAACTCACATGTCTATTTGATGCTTTCATTGCTCACTGCCAATGCATGAAGACGTTGAAAAAACAATCTGAACAGTTTCCCATCCCTCACTCCAATCACTTGTCCTGAGGCAAGTGAGGAACCCTTAGGGTGAATGAGAACCTTGGTCCCCCTGAATGTCACCTCAAGACCTCTATCCTTGAGGGTGGAAACTGAAATCAAATTATTCTTCATCCTAGGGACATAGAGAACGTCCCTGAACGATATAGGTGGCATGCCATCTCTCCGAAAGGTAACAATGCCAATCCCAACAACTCTAACCAAGGAGTCATCTCCATCCTGACCTCTGTGTCTCTGAGATCATTCAAATTCTCTCTGATTCCATTCATCTGGCTCGAAGCTCCGCTATCAATATACCAAATACTAGGTGTCGTCTCAACTGAAGTGCAGCATATGAGGAAAGCACACTCTCTCTCAAACTGAGTCTGAAACTCTGCCTCCTTTGTTGTAGCTGTAGCACCACCTCTCTTCTTCTTCTTGTTGGGACACTGTCCAGCATAGTGCCCTAACTTCTTACAAACAAATCACTTCACTTTGCTCATATCTCTCTTTTGACCACTACTGCTCTCTCCTCCACCCCCCTGTGGTGGGACCCCAAACTTGGGACCCTGCCGACCCCCACAGTCGGACTTCTTCTTGCTCTTTGTCCAAAAAGAAAGATCCTCATCACCCTAACCTGACTATTGTTGCTATTGTCCAGAGGCTTCTGCTACAAGTCTAGTCTCCTCCTGGACGAAGTCATCCCACATCCTCTCCCATGTGGGCATGACATCCTTGGCAACAATGCCATGAACGAATGGACCCCAAGGTTTGGTAAAGTTATTCATAGTTGTCCTCACCATAGAGTTGGGGTCCACCACCTCTCCGACGACTCCAAGCTCGTCTCTGATCTGGGTGTAGCGACCAAGGATTGAAGTCATCGACTCATTCTTGAGCATGCGAATGCCCTGAGTCGATCATGAAGAACCATCTTCCGGTTCTCATTGGAGCTCTGGTAAAGCTTACATAGAGATGCCCACATCTCATATGCATAAGTCTTCCCAGTCAAGTGGGGAATGATATGATCCTGCATTGCATCACAAATGGTCCTCTTTGCCTTGTTGTTCCTCTTCCTGAACTCTGCCACCAAGACTGGAGCACTAACAAGAATGATAGGAACAGGTGCCTCAACTACGTCCCATAGTTCGAGGTCCTCTAAGACAAAGACTATCCTTGCCTTCCAAGGCGACCAATTGCTAGCCCCAGCTAGCCTGTCCTCCACACACATCTGATATGATGACATGTTTGCCAAACTGCACTCCAACTGATGCTCAAACTGCAAAGGAATGTTGCCTAACTCCTGTCAACACAGGTGTGAAAAGAGGCAAGCGAACTCCGACACCAGTCCTAGAAATATAGCTGTGAAAAGAGGTCGAGTCAAACTAGCCTCACTCCTACCCCGTAGGTGTGAAAATAGACTAACGAAAACTGTCCACAACTGCTCTACAATCCTCTACAAAATTCTGCCCACAAGCAGCCACTAAAAATTGTCAATGGCTGTCCACAAAATCTGCCAAGAAGATGTATATAACAACCCACTCATATGTTGTCCAAACTACTCAAAAATCAGCCACCTCAGCTCTGATACCATGAAGATTTTCCAGGTCCTATCAAGCTATGAACTAGGTCTGTCTTTGACCTCATGTTGGCTCTAAGTTTCAACTATCAATGAAGGTTTTTCTGCTGTTTTAGGACAGCCAACAGTTTAGGAACTTCTTGCTGATTTGTTACGGTTACATTCACAATTTTAGGTGCTTTAGCATGTAGTTTTAGTCACAAAAGGTTAGCACATGCATACCAAATTAAATGTAACACACCTAGAGATCTTTACAGCTGAAAATAAAATCGTTCTACACTCTAACACACATGAAATTGAACATAGGTGTTTTTGGTCAACATGACCCTGGATAAAACTCCCCAGGGAAATCCAGTTTGGAATATATGTCTATATATGAGGAGAATAGATGGTGGAATACAAGAAGTACAAAATATAGATGAACTTGATACAATAGCAACTTGATCCAAGTTGAAATACAAGTCGAAACCAAGCAAGACCGCCCTAGGATGGTGTGCCCCCGGAAATGCTGCCAAGACCACTGAAACTGAGCCAAATGCCAACTGGAAGCTTTGAACATAAAACCCCTCCACAATACTCTGATATTGAAGTGTGGCCTCCCTCTGAAACATATCTCACTGCAATCTGACAATTGTAAGACCTCCCCACTATTGATGTGCCCTCCTCACAAAGTGCGCCCTCCTCAACAATGGAAGCTCCTTAGTAAATAAACTAGGCCCAAAGCCTGCTGACTATCTCCATAGATGTGAGTGCCCAAGCTAGCCTCATCCAATGCAACAAACCTCATCTCTATGCTCTCTCTCAAACTCATCAAGTGACAAAATGAAGGAATGAGCTCCTCCATAAGGAAACCTAAGATCATCCCATCTCCCATCTAATCAAAGGTTGAGATCTCTCCAAAAGAATCTCACTCAAAAACCCACTTCGGGTTGAGTTCCCTAAGTTCACTTTATGTCTCCTAATTCACCCACAAAGTGAATTAATAGTCATTTTAGGCATAAATGACCAAATTTCACTTTTGACTTAAATCTCCTAAGTCAAAGTGAAATTAGACATAAAGTACAAGGCACAAAGTACATAGTACTTCCCACATGTGTTTAGGAGCTCACAAACGCATGGGGAACACCTCCCAAGGTACATAATCTCAACATGAACTTAGGCATTGTGCCTCCAAGGACACACTAAGTGGATTGGACTTAGTCCATGTTTGCAAGTGCGTATAAGGACGGCAACAGTATACATACCCGCTTAGAGAGGTTGATGGTATTGGACCGCATACATTTGAGTGGATGAGCTCCAAGATTCTTTTTTCTTTACTATCGCTCTTTGGGAAAGGATTCTTTTTGTTCTTTCCTTGTGCACATCCCTTGCATACACCTTCACGATCAACCTTAAATTCTGGTAAACCTGTAACTACCTTTCTTACATATGGTAAGGCTTTCTAGTTGATGTCAGCTAGTCTTCTATGCCAAAGTTCACAAGGAATCTCAGTGGAGTGAGTCAAGGCTACATCTGAGTGACCTTTTAACTTGTACAAACAACCTTCTTCTGTTCCAATAACAACTACAACTTCTATGGTTTTTCCTTTAGGCCACATAAGAACTTCACCATCTATGAATGCAACCCTGAACCCTTTCTTATGTAGAGCTGAGATAGAAAGTAAGTTCTTTGTCAAACCTGGTACATAAAGTACATCCTTCATTCTCATCGGAGTCCCTGAATCAAGTTTGTAGGTGGATTCTCCCATTCCTTTGATAGGGTATTGATAATCATCTCCAAGTGAAACTTTATGGGGAAAGTCCTTTTCTGTAAGACTAGAGAGAATGTCTTTCTGACCTGTCATGTGCTTAGAGGCACCACTATCTATGAGCCAAGTATCCTCTCCATGTGTCACAAATCCTGAGAGGGCGGAAAATAAAACATAATCTTCAATCTCTTCTTTAGTCAACTTCTTGGGTGGCTTATCATCTTCAACTACATGGGCATGATGTCTTTTGTTATTTCTCTTCTTGTATTCTTCCCTTATGGCAGGACGATTCTTAGCAATGTGTCCCATCTTATCACAATGATAACATTGATAAGAGGAGAAATATTTTTCCTTTCTTTGACCCTTATGATATTTATGATATCTCTTTGGAGGGTGAGATTCTTTATGAAAGTGGGTCTCCTTTTGAAAATGAGACTTTTTCTTTCCTCCTTTAGCATGAGCAGCTAGGGCTTGATCTTCATCCCTTAATAGTATTGATTCTCAGTTGGCTACTCTTGCTTCTTCTTGAACACATTCTTCCCATAGACTGTCAAATTGGAGTTTCTCTTTTCTTGCACAGATAGTTTGGATGAAGTCATTCGAAGGTATTTTGAGACCATTAAGAGTTGTCATGATGAGTTCATCTTCATCCAAGTTGTCTCCAATTGCTTTTAACTATTCCTTGAATTGAGTAACCCTAGAGAAATAATCTTGAACTGTTTCTCCTTTCTGCATCTTTGTATTCTTGAGTTGGGTTCTTAAGTTCATCTTTCGGTTGATGTTCTTTCCTTCATACATTCTGGTTAAGGCATCTCTTTTGGAGTATTCTTAGGAGACACTTGAGGGATCAAGTGGTCTTTAATGGAATCTGCAATTATTCTTTTGGCCCTAATCATATCCTTCTTGTACTTCTCTTTGGCTGCTTCTTCTTCGAGTTCCGGTACATTTTATTTTATGAATTTTGCAAGGTCATTCTCTTCAAGAATGAGTCCAATTCTGTACTTCCAGGCACAAAAGTTTTCCACACCTTCTAACTTGTCAACAAGCTTGGTGCTTGCAGACATCTTGATCTGGAGCTAGAAAAATGACGAGAAAATGAAAGTGATCAGAAAATCAATTTGAAATTACCAGGAGAAGCGCTGGGCTGAGGCGAGTTGGATGGAGCTGACTGTTTCCAAAAATTTCAATCTTTACCACTTGAAACTTGACCTGCGCTAGTTCTAGTTTTCTTGTATCAGTCAAAACTACTGTTTGAATTTCTGGAGAATCTGGCCATTGAAAAGGTGCACTCAAGCTTCCAAAGATGCGTTAGGGTAGTGCGCACTTCCCTAGATAGTTTTTTGTTAGAAATTCCTCTCTAATAAAAAGACCTAATTTCCTTGTACGACAACAATGTCGTTTTTAGATACCCAGTGAAAGGCGCTCTATTCAATCAAGCTCTGATACCATGTTAAGTTTTAATGTTTTTATTAGGTTATTTCCAAATTACATGAGCATCCAATTGTTGAAATAATGTAACTGTGAAGAGCATTCTTATTATTATTGTTATTTTATTATTAAGATTAATCCTCATTGTGGATTAATCATGTCGGTAATTGTATAAGGACCAAATCCCCTTTTGCGGATTGGTCATCGGACAATTATAAAGGGCAGAATAAGAAGTCGGCCCCAACAGTTATTATTGAAGACCCAGAATTAATTAAAGGTGGGTTTACCCACCCAGAGTGAGCGATCAGCCCTACCAGTGAAAACCCTTCACACGTGCCAGTCTTGTATAAATAAGAGGCTAGCGCCTCACTTCTAACATACAACTCACTTGCTCATTATCTTATGAGGCAAGCTGCAATTACCAGTTGGAGAGAGGGAGAAGAGTGGCGCATCTCTTGGGGAGGAATATCTGTATTGGTTTGAGTTATCTCTTGAACATTGTATAAGCTATTTATGATAAGGAAGTTTTTGCTGGGTTTTCTTCCCTTGGAGGGTTTCCCAGGATAAATGCTGTGTCTCTTGTGAATGTGTATTTCTCAGTGATCTTGTTCTTATGATGCTCTTATCTATTGAAATGCAAAGAACTATACTAATGGCATAAACATTAACATGGTATCAGAGCCAACCTGAAGGAAGCACAATTTGCAAGAGGAAAAACGTCACTGCTGCATCACCTACAAATTAGGGTTTTGAAAAAGTATCTCTTTTCAGCTCCCTAAATTCCTAGAAAGTTGCGCTCTTCCCCCAGGATCAATTTGGCACCTAGAGCGCACCTTTTCAGTGGCTGGATCTCTCAAAAAGTGAAACCCTAGTTTCACAAAAGTACCAGAAGTACCAGAAAACCAGTACCAGAAGTACCAGAAGCACCAATCCAGAAATCCGTAGATCAGATTTGACGGGGTAAAAATTGGATTTTCTCAGATCCGAGGACACCAGCCTACTCGCCTCAGCCAAGCGCACCTCCTGGTAAGGTCAAAATTTGATTTTGAGCATTTTCAATTTTTGGTTATTTTTGTTGCCTCAAGTACAAGATGTCTGCAAGCACAAAGCTTGTTGAGAAACTAGAAGGCATAGACAACTTCCGTTCCTAGAAGTATAGGATCGGTCTGAACCTTGCAGAGAATGACCTAGCAAGATTTATCAAAGAAGAAGTGGAGGAACCTGAAGATGCCGTAGAGAAAGCGAAGCATCAGAAGGACTCAATCAGGGCTCAAAGAATCATTGGAGATTCAATCAAAGACCACCTGATCCCGTATGTATCGTCCAAGAAAACTCTGAAGGAGAT
>JASDQU011027815.1:0-23813 GCA_032191745.1 Picea mariana | reverse complement strand
GCCAAACCACATCCAATACCACTTACACCCTTCGTTTACACATGTCCTCCACTCACTCTACCGCTCACCTTCTCGCCTATCACATCACCTCTAACTACTCTCCCCACCATCACCTTTCAATTATACTTCCCCTCTCATCACATGCCACACATCCCCTCTTTATTGATACCGTCCACCTCTCCGCCTATCCCTATCACTTACACTCTTGCATCTACTCATCCCATCTCCCTATTGGACATTTTCCCCCATTTCATCCTACTCGTAACCAATCATATTTTCCCCATGACCGTTTGACTGACCACTACCCCATAATGAGCCTGCACTAAGATAAGTTGTCATCACCATCACCTATCGTCAACTGCAAAATTTTCTCCTGACGAAGTGATTCGAAGAGACAGATGGAAAAGTTTGAGGAACAGTAAATAGAATATGTGAAGATAGTTTTGACCTCATTCTAGATGTTAAAGGCATCAATACACCTAGCAGTTGAACATCAGCAGTCAAACACTGATTCTAGATTCCAATGCCCCTGTTTTACAGAAGTAGCCAAAGTCATCAATAAAGATTAACATCTAAGAAAAAGTCAAAGAAAGATCATCAACAACCTCCCTCAAACCAACAGGCAGTTCCAGGATCCAAACATAATTCATCTATAAGCTCCAGCATTCGAGACACCTAGCAGTTTGTTTCATAGTGATTGCATCTAAATTTTATTTTTAGTCAATCAAATCAAGCACCTAAAATCTGAATCGATCTTAAAGATTTATATATTTTTGTAATTAAGATATACAGTTAAATTAGATATATGTTTCTCATTTATGACATGATATTTGTAAAAAAAATTATAAATACTTCGCATTTCGAAGTATGAAGGGTTGGGACCTTTTCGTACGATAGGATCAATATTCTAAGGCAACCCACAGAAACCACATTTATCATATTTTATGTTATACAGTGCAACATTACAAGATTCTTGTGTTAAATTTCATTGGTGCATTACCTTTCCCTATAAAGTTGTTCTTTCTATTACCACAATTGCTTTCTACATTCTGAATTATTCTGAGAAGATAAAGAAAAATAATTTTTTTTAATGTACACTCTATGTCTAGCTTGGAATAATTTTTTGGCTTTCCACTAAAGATTGAAAACATAATTCTTCATTGTTTTGTTTTTAATTGGATTTCTAAACCTATTTCCATCTCTTCCATACATTAAATATTTGAGGATCCAGTGAATTTTCCTACCCTATCCTAAAATATTAGCTTATTAACCTTGTACTTGATCAATCCAAATCTATGACTCCATTTTCCCAATGGCCTTTATTCCTTGTTCCAACCAACAATTCAAAAAACCAAACCCCGTACTATCATAACTAGCCTAAAATTTCTAGCAAAAAAAGCTAAATCTTATAGAGAGATCCCTCTCTGAGTTTAGGAGGGATATATCCTAGACTCCAAAGTGGTTTTGTAGTTACCTATGTTCATTTCTTTCTCAGCCTTGGAAATTAAAGAGTGATAACATATTGGGGAACTGAACATTTCATGCTCCTCAGAAAAGCATATCAATTTCCAGACTTAATTATTGATGGTGGACAATGATCAGAAACAAGAAGGATGAATCATCTACCTGGCGACTCCAATCGACTCCAATTCAAAGACTCCACCGGAGGAAGAACCTGAAATATGACAAGACAATCTGAAAAAAATCAGGTATTCAAGTTGGAATTTTATCCAAGACATAATAGGATTTATTTTTAATTATTTCTTCTCTTTTCCTGATCCTGGTCCATATTGATGAGACTTATGATAACCATATTCAACCTGATGAGACTCAAAATATTAGGCCTGACCTTATAGTTCATGTACATACTCCTACACCTGTTAAAATTCCAAATAGATACAAGCCTCTTGTCTTACCTCCTATACTCCATGATTTCCCTGCAAATTATCACAAATACCTTCCTAGGTTTGATGGAGAATACGGTAACATCACTACTGAAAAACACATTCAAGGTTTTGAAAATTTTCTTGACCTTTTTGAGGATGAAGAATATGATGTTTGTATTAGGAGTTTTTCTCTATATTTGCAAGGTAAATCTAAAGAGTGGTTCAAAAATTTGTCAGTTGCAAGCATTGGTGATTTTCATCAATTTGTGAAAGTCTTCCTTGATAAATGGGTGATCAAAAGGAATATTTTTCTCATTTTAGAAGAATATGAGAATTTGAAAATTTGGCCAGGAGAAACAGTGCAGCACTCTTTAGCCAGGTTCAATCAAGTTTACCATTCAATGCCTGCTAATATAAAACCCCCTCCTGGTTTATCTCTCTTACACTACCTAGATGCCTTTGATCTAGAAATGGAATTTCATTTAAGAGAAAGGAATACTACAACACTTGAAGAAACACAAAATAGTGCAATAGGTGTAGAAGCTAATTTGTTGATCAAAAAGTCAAAGTTGAAGACAGAAGAAAATGAAAACACAGAGAAGGAGCATCTGACATCTTCAGAAGTAAAACTAGACATTCTGGAAAGCACAATGAAAGATATGATGCAAACGATTACCATGAGAGATGAACTTGTTGTTCAAAAACACCATGTTCCATTTTTTGCAGAGAAAGAAAAGGTCATTGTTCCTAAACATTTTGTTGTTTATCCTTGGTATCATATATCTGAAAATGATTGTTTTATGTATTCACTTCATGCCATGGACAAAGATGAAACTCAAAATCAGTTTGTGGAGGAGCAATCAACTAATCTAATGTGTATGCTTGATGACTTTTCTTATATGGATGATCTACCCAAGTATGATCAATATGATGATGACTACATCAAGGTTGACTCTTCAAAGAAACCAACAACATGTTTTTGGGAAGAAGAAGCTAAGTTACAATAGCTCAAATATGACAATCAGCCCATTCATATTAATCATGACAACAATGAGGAAAATGCAGAAAATTATCAAGTGAAAGATATTTTCCCTTATGTTTCTCCTCATTTAAATTTTTGAGAGGAATCTATAAGCAAGCAGATTAGCAATTTTTCAACAGTGGGAATGGAGAATGTTATGATGAGTCAGTTGAGGATGTCATTTATGATATGGAAGCTATTATATCTCCAGAATTGCATCCCCTGAGTTACATTGATTTGCAAACCACGGATGAATTGATGCAGCGTAATTTTGTACCATTAAGTTTTGATTCATTCCAAATTTTCAAGAAAAATGATGCTAATATCTCAGAAGCAAGGACTGGTAATCCTATAGAAAATCATGTAGCCTCATTGGAATCATAGCATAATAAATTGCAACAGTCATCTCAGTTTCTCCAAGACCCAATAGATAATGTTTTGGATGATCTATGTAATCAAGGTCTTGTTCCATTAGCTAGATATGAGATTAAAATCAGTTATGGCATAGACTTGATTAGGCAACCGGCTTCATTGTATTGTTCGGCATGAATCTCATTACAAATCTCTTCTGAAAATTTGCAGTTAAATCAAAATGTGTATGATGGTATAGATAGCATATGTGCATTACCCAATTATGACCTTGAATTCGCCGAATACTTTGAACACCAAGAAATATGTAATGTTTATCATGATCCCATAGCTATCTATATGGAGAAGTTTTTCACATTAGAATTCCAATCAATTTCCAGTGTCTCTTTTGTTTTTATGATTCCAAATCTCTATGTTGTAAATATCAAACTGACAATCAGTTTCTAGTGCCCTTACAAGCTCTAGTTTTGAGGTTTGTTAAAAACAGTGAAAGAGCAAAGTTATTGGATCAACTGTTGGATTGGATTCATTGGCATTTTCCCATTACCTAATTGAGCAGTAATTTCAGAAGATTAGGGTAGGAGTGTGTGAATAATCTCATCTTGGCGAGCATTTATGTAACACGCCCATGGTGGGGCATCAAAATTTCCTTATTATTTAAGAAATAAAAACCTCCATTCGGGATCTATATCCCACTCTGCTCATCTAGACATTTCCAACCACGGTCTCCATGCTCAAAACCAAGCTCACAGCTGGTAGGTATACCTCTCACAATTTACTCGGATGTTCATTGGTCGAGGCCACAAGGATTTCACATGGGTCATGTTGAGGGGTCCTAAATCCCTCTAACTCAACAGTAGGAACCAAACCTGCCACCGAGGCCCAATTAGACTCTATAGCATTTAATGGTGGAATGGTTCTCCAGATCTCACGATCCGGCCAATTAATCGATGGGATTTACATAGTGATTGAAAGGATGTCTTCTTGTGAAAGCTCCTCCTTCAGTTTGAACGTACTCTTTTTTTTATTTTCTTTTATAGGTGGAACCAATACAAGGTAAATGCTGGTATAAACCAGCTGGGTAACAAAGGGAAATTCTTAACTACTGAAGAAGGTTGAGATTGGGATAACATTCGTGCTCAAGCATGCAGACAATGATTCTTGAACCTATGACAAGCCTACTACTAATGCGTTAACCTGCTGGTGTTCCAACCATTGACTGAGATACAATTATCATAAGAAAACATACATATAATAAACGATGGAAAGAAAAATAGTTTCCTTAGCTCTAATCATTGATCACACATTAACACAACGATTAACTTTTCATCATTAGAGACAAGAACTATAAAAATATTGAATCAGATAACTTATCAATAGATTCATAAGGTCTTACTCGTTACAACATTCATTCATGAGATAAAAATCAGAAATAATTCTTCTTCAAATCCAATCACACACGCTTTTGATGAAAAAATGAACATAAACTTGTCTCTGGTCCTAAATAGGACTTCTCAATTAAGGTAGCTCTGAAATAGTTCTTTACAAATCCAAAAATGAGGGTCTTTGAAAAAACCATCGACCCTTTCTAACAGGTCGATCCTCTTATTTATAACATATTATTAACTAAAAATAACTATTCAAAGTGCAAGCTAAGTAATCAAAACATTGCCACATGGTGCTTTCATCTTTCAGTGTTCTAAGAGTCATCAAATGGTTTCACTTGAGAGGATGGGTCTTCTCATACTCTGACCATTTGACGAAGATATCTTGGCATGTGTTGGCATACTAGAATTTGTGTTGGTCCATCAGATTCGAAAGGATCTCCTTTATCTCCACTTCCCATGCCTGATACTTGACTATTTTATAACTTAACTATTGTAACATTGTCCTAGCCTTGATCGGGTGCTCCATGAACTGATGTACTTAACCTGGTGCCATGTTCACCACCTTTGCTATCTCTACATCCCACGATGAGTCTTGTTCAACATGTAGTTTGACTATGTCATGCAAGTCAACAAAGTCATTGGGTGTGCCAAACTCTCGGAGGTCGATGCCCCTCATCGCCTGATTGATCTTGGTCCAGTTCCTTTCACACTCTGCCCATTTCTCTTTTATTTCATGATGAGGTTCTTGGGCCATTTTCACCTAGTATTCAAGTGACTTCTTTATGCAGTCGATGTTGTTATCCCTTAGTACCTGAATATTGTTCTCTTCGACGTCTCAGCCCTTTTGAACTGTGTTGATGTACTCGATCCTTTCCACTACTTGGTGTTCTTTCTCATACCATGTTTCCATATCCTTGCACGTTTCCAGCACCATGAGGGTGTCTTCTTGGAAATCGGTTATCCCTGCAGTGAAAAGGTGCCTCTCATTCATGAATTTACTATAGGCATCCTAGAATTCGCTCCTCAATAACACTGTGGCCTGTGTGGAGTCTTGATAATATTTCGATAAATGGCATAGATGCTCCAACTCCTTTAGCACAACGGCCAGCTCCTTTTCATCCTTCCTCGCTCTATCCAGGGTGGCATTTGTGATTTCCATCCCTGCATTGATCAGCTTAGACGTCTTGGCATGCTTTGCGCTAATCAGTTTTTCCTCTGTGGTGATGAGGATGGAATTGTCAAAAGTAAGCCTCCTCTTCTTGGTGGTTCTCTTAATGATGGATTTCCTCTTTCATTCATAGGCGATGGCTTGTATATTAGCGACCTCATCCACGAGTTCAGGGATTTGTTGTTCTCCCTAGGTAAGTGTGTTTCCCAGGCTCCCGATGGTGTATATATGTTCAAGACTGGGTTATTAAACCTATTATGTGTGTTCTCAAAGTTTGGCCTCTGGTTGTTTCTCATTGGGAGGTAAAATACTGGCCAAAATTGATTCATCATGGGCAGGCTCAGTACTTACTTGATAATTAGTTGATGAGATGTTGATTTCTTGTTGTGGAATTTCTTCTTCTTGTTCACTTGACCCTAGATCGTCCTTTGGGCTATCCACTTGGGCCTCTGGTGCATTGAGTAGCTCAGCATCTAAGACGCTTTCGACCTCCTATTCCCTCTATGGAAGGATTTTAACTTGAGCATCATGGCCTAGGGAAGATTCTTTCTCGAGTTCCTTTTCCTCTGTAATATGCACCAGGGTCACCATGGAAACCTTCGAACTCTCCTCATCATCATAGATTGTTATTAAGTCATGTAATTTTTTTGGTGCACCTGCTATCCCTGATGTCCTCGCTATCTCGGGCTGAGTTGAAATGTCCCCTAGTGATCTAGCCTATGACATTGAAACTTTAGGATTATCTAACCCGATGATCTCTTCAATTTGTATTGGATCTGGGTCACTTGGACCTACCTGGCTTTCGATTGGGTTATAGACAGGGACCCTTGTCATTTTTATGAGGCCTGGTTCATTCTGCAACTGATCAATTACTCTATGTGCTTGTTCCATTATGAGCAATCCCCTTGCCCGTTCCTCTGGTGTCATAGAAAATCCCTTGTTTTTCACCTCCGTTGCCTCTGCTACTCTAATTTCTTCCCTGGCTCTAAGGGCCTCTTGAGTTGATTTCTCTATTGTTTCCTCTTGTTCATCCATGTTGATGGCCTTAAACCTGGTCATTTTCAGTTCGATCATTCTTTGCACCACCTCGTCCCAATCCTAGGCGTTCTCTGTGAAGACTTCGTCTTCAAACTTATCGTGAGCATACGACCATCAGGATTACACCTGTAAAGCATGTTATAGGACCAGGCCCTTTGGATCATGCTAGCGAAATCGACCTGTCAGGAATATGAATTCAAGTTGGTATATCCCTTCTTGTTTGTTTTGAGTGGTATCCTTTACCAAATAGAACCCTACATGGAAATAGTAGGGAATGAAAGCTCGTTTCTTGTATTTGACCAGGGTGGCATTGTATCCTTGAAAGATGGTATGATAACATATTTGTCCTGTGACAAGTTGGTTTGGGACAAGATCTGGTAGGAGATGTGGTGCTCTGGTGGCCCCGAAAACCCTGATGTAGGTGGCGCGCTCATCCAAATACCAATGGCCTACCTTGGATATCATTTTCTTGGTTGCCACCGATAGCCTTGGGCATTCCTTCTTAAAAAGAATGAAATAAATTTGGGCGATGAATTCATTGCAGATGAGGGAGTAATATTTCTTATACCTATTTTCCCATAACACGCTAAAGTAGACGTGGACTGGGAACTCTGCAAAATGCCATCTTAGATTCATGTCAGCGAAGACATTCCTGGCGTAGATGACATCGAGCATGTATGAAGCCATGTAAAAGGTTGGTGCTTCCCCTTCCTTCGGTGTTTGATCCTGCTACAAATGGATGCTTAGTTGCTTGGAGATTATTTCTCCCTAGTTGAAGATACACCCGACGATCGCAATTGTGTATGCTAAAGGCATCAATGCCTTCGAAAACTTGGAGCATTATTTCTCTCTATATAATCGACAGATGAGAGCCATAAAATAGACATATGGCTCCCTCAATTTAACCATCCTGTACCAGCCAGTGCTCGGATTGGTAGACTTTTTGTCCTCCCTCCACCATGAGGCCATCACCCGACTGGTTTCGTGGTGTTCATAGAACTTCACCACAAATTTTGTGTTTAGTTGCTCCTATGGTTCTCTGAGTTTGTAATATTTTTGAACTTCTACTGGGAGGAAAAATCTAACACACCCACCATTGTCATCATTGATTAAACATTTATGTGTGTATGTGTGGTTGACGAGCCACTTCAAGACCTCTATGTAGGGGGAAATGGGGGTTATGCTTGCCACCATGTGAAGATATGACCGTCGGATGTTCGGGAACACCTAGTCGTCAAGCGCCCTTACATCCAGATCATTGTGTGGGACATATTCTGGGTATTCTTCTCGGTTGATCCTATTAAATAGATCTCCCCACTGTGGGAGCACCATCTTGGAACCGGTGCTTGCCTCTATATCACCAAAGGTTGGAGGTTGGATGAAAACTTGCTTCATTGTTGTCTTGACGACAGGCTCTAGCCTAGGGACATACTCCAATTGCCTCGTGGTTCCTAGAGAAGAACCTTTGCCTATCTCTAGTTCTTTTATCTTTGTTTCTCTTGGTGAGAATCTAGTGGTTGGATTTCTCGACAAAATTGTTCCTGCAACTTAAGAAAAATTTTATAGACCATGTAAAAACTGAAAAAATGCATACAATCATAGCCAACAAATTTACAGACTCGGATACATACCTATGAAGCTTGTTAAAAACTAGTTATCTCGATAATCACGGGGTTGATACATCCTTTGAGTTGATCATCTAGCTCCTTTAGACACTCTTGAATTATCTTGCGTGCAGAATGAATTTTTTCACAAAGGTTCAAGAAATTTTAAATAGGAAAGATCTTACTGTGTCGCATCAGCCATTCAATTCGGGTTATGAGTGAAAATTTAATAAATCTGTCACCAAATATCTAGACTTAAATTCATTGTGGGTTGATGATGGAGGAGTGGGTGGTGATGTGGTCTATCGGTGATTTTAAAAGGTTGTTTTGATTGGAGCACGAGGTAGAAACTAATGCAGGATCAGGTATTAATTAGCTCCATAAATGCTCAAAATCCGATCGTATCTAATGCTAAAAAATCTCGTCGGGTCTCTCTTTCAGTGGGTGGATTAGGGATCAGGGTTGTTATATGAATGTTTTTGTTGATATCCTCCTACAAAATATCTAACGCCAATCGATCTTACCGTACAATGCTGACATGGGAAAGTTGACTCGGAGGTGTGACTCGAACCTAGGGAATCGAGAATGACTCGGGATAGAACTAGACTATATGACCCTCTTACTTGGTAAACACATGTGGCATTGGAGAGAAGTGATTTAATTCGCTTGTGTTAATCGTATTCAGGACTTTCCTTAATTTATTCATTCTAAAACAAACCTTAGCTTTCTGATGCTGAAAATTTTCCAGGATCGGCTATTGGCGAAAAACCTATCAAAACACTTTCGGCTCGGATCCCTTGAAAAAGTCTCGATGTCGAAAATAAATCGGGGATCGGAGATCGGGGATAAATTTTATTATGGTCAAAACGTTTGTTGTGATCCTTCTGGGTTTTCCCCGACCCTGATAAAGCGCATCAAGCATTGACTATCGGCGATATCTTTTCATTCTTCGTTAACGTCTATCCTCCCTATCCTTTACCAATGTCGAAGGGGAATCGGCTATCGACAATATATTTTTGTGAAAAAATTAACACAAACCAAAACTTCCTTCTGTCAATCCCGATGGATATCGGCGCTTGGTGACTGTGGTTTTCTGAGTGCTTCATTTTTCCTCTTTGAATTCCTTCCGATGTCTAACCTAAGTGCATTGGGTGAAGTGTTTCACTGTCGATTATTTATTCAGGTGTTAAGGTATTTTTATTCATTAGGTTTCATAAGTTTAATCAAACCTGAATAGGTGATGAGAGTCATGAATATAAGAAAAGACAAAAAAAAAATGAAATCGAATCATACAGTGTATAGGATCAAGTGGTACCCAAAAAAGTAAAATTTTGATAAAGGATTTTTAGGGTGTGTTGAGTGCTCAACAAATGGTGACTTACTAAGAGAAAGAAGAATCTTTGTTCCTACCTCGCGCTTGGTTAAGAACTTAATTGGTTTTTATCAGAGCCTCTTTTACCTTGCATTTGAATTTCCTTGGTTGGTGTACCCCGACCTGCATGTGGGGTTTCAGTTGTCATTCCACCTTTGTTTCTTGTAACCCTGACTCATGCTCCCTTTTACAAGAGTCGAGTAAATCATTCACAAGCACCAGGACTTTTATTTATCATCATTCATGTGCTATGGTGTTTCTCCACTTCCAGCAAGCATTCATAGCCCTGGCGGAGTCACCCCGACGTCACAGACCTTGCTCCGCTACCAGCGAGCGTTGATATCCCCAGCGGAGTGATCTGCATACCCTCTCCTACTTTGCACTCATTTGATATAATTGATTTTTATTTCAGAAGAATTCTCTGAGCGAGTGGGAGAGGAGGACGTATGTTATTTGAAAAATGAGATGGTTAAGGTGAATTTTTTTCTAGCTCTGTCTTGAGGTACATGTAGTCCTTTCTAGCTTTCCATCTTTCCCTTCAGGTTTTTACCAGACCACTAGGTGGACACTTCATCACTTTTCCAAGGTTGTTCATCTTCCCAGGTTAGATCGAAAAATATTCAAAACAAACACAGTTCACCAGCACTTCTTGTGTGGTGTGTAAGTTATGAGTCAGGAATAGATGTCGTCATATCGCATGAATTGAGATCAACCAATGTCTTGCTAAAAACAATATTCAAAAGCGTAGAAGTACTAAAGAAAGAAACAAAAAACAAAAAAGAACTCCACAATCAACCTACCTAAAACAAAAACATCATGAAAACACACACATTTTTTTTAATGAAAATATTGTTTTAGGGTTTGGCCATTCACCGGGAGGGCGTCGGGTTCCCCCCTCAAATTTTGCAACCGATATGTGCCTACCCCAATTTTCTCGGCTACCTAAAAAGGTACGAGCCATAGATTCTGAAACTTTGAATGTTTTCCCTTCGGTTCATTTGCTCTGCCCCATTTTAGGAATAAGTCTCCTACTTCAAAATTATTTTCTTTGGACTTATGTTTATCAAACCACCTTTTAACTATCTGCTGATGAGCTATGAACTTCTATTTTTCTTTCTCCCTTTCTTCTTCCAGCATGAGGAGGGTATCAATTATTTGTTGCATAACTGATGAGGGTTGTCCTCTAGAATCCTGAGCAATATGAAGAGATGGGAGATATAGCCCATTTGGGAAAATGGTTTCCTATCCATATACCAGAAAGTATGGGGAATTCCCTATAGCTTCCTTGGGTGTTACTCTATCATCCCATAAGCCATTATGTTGTGAACTGTGCCAATTCCTCTAGTTGTCTGCAACAGTTTTCTTTAATATCCTCACTAGGTTCTTATTGATTGATTCCGCCACTCAATTCCCCTATGGATTGTAGTTTGCAGAGTATCTAATTATGATTCCTTTGCCTAAAGAAAACTCTGTTAATAGGGTGGAAAAGAAGTAAGCGTCATTATAAAAAAAAAGGATGGAAGGCATACCGAACCTTTTGATCAGTTGTTGTTCGATGAAATGGATCACCACCTTTTCGTTTACATGAGTCAGAGGGATGGCCTCTGCCCACTTCGTGAAATGGTCTATGGTAGTTAGTATGTATCTATGTTGTTTTGAATAACTCATTGTCATTTCTCCTATGATATATAACCCCCATTGCTCGAATGGCCTGGAGAGGACCACATGTTGGAGTGGGACAGTTGCTCAATTTTCCCTCCCTATGCTTATTTTACAAGTTTTATAGTTTCTAGCGTATGTATGAGCATACCTTAACAGAGTAGGCCAATAATATCCAACTCTCAGTATTTTGTGAGAGGTGGTGTTTCCTGCAAAATGTCCACCTTCAAGACCATCATGGAGCTCCTTTAGAACCTTGCATGCATCTTTGCGTTCGATACATATTAAAAGTACTCCATCATAATTAACACGAAAGAGCATTGAATTCATGAGGCGATATTGTACTGATTTTAACGTAAGGGCTCTCCTTTCCCTAGGATTTAGGTTTTCTGGGAAAGTCCCATGGTTCAGGAGATAAGTCACTTTCTCATACCAAGACTCTTTCCCTAGGGAGACGTATGAAGCTTCACCACACCATAACACCAATTCATTCTCCCATCTGGGGTCTTCATTTACTTGGTCCTCGGCTTCAGCTGCTAGTTTGCATAAACTTTGTCCCTTAACCAGTTTAGTAGGTTTAATATCTAGATAAAATTCTTGGACTACTACCATCCAGTTTCCTCTTATTTCCCACATCTCCTGTTGAGTTAATAGGGATCAGACTGCAGGGTGAGGAACGATGGCTTTGGTATGGTTCTTTAGGATGTAAGATCTGAAGTGTTTCACCACCTTGTATACTGCATAAGCCTGCTTGTCTATAGAAGGGTAATTTCGTTCGGCCCCTTGGAGATTAGTGCTCATAAATGATATCGGGGTCTTGTTGTTGTCATCATCCTTGTGAGTCAATACTACATCTAACGATTGGTCAGAGGCAAAAGTGTAGAGGAATAAATCGTTGCTAAAGTCGAGACTTCGCAACATGGGAGCTTGAGATATTGCAGCCTTAATATTGTTGAAAGCACTTTTTTCGTTCGTCATCCCACTTAAATTCAACATCTTTGCAGATCATTTTTTGTAGGGGTTTGATAGTTTCAACGAAATCGGGGGTGAATTTTCTCATAAAATTGATTTTCCCAAAGAAGGATTGCATAGCCTTTTTGTTGTGGGGTATTGGGAGTTGAGCTATAGCCCTGATTCACTCTGGGTCTATGCAAATTCATGCTTGAGATATAATATGACCTAGTAGTTTACCTTCCTCGACACCAAAGATAGTTTTCTTAGGGTTTAAGGATATACTGTATTTCTTACACCTTTCAAAAATCTAGGTTAAGTGTTGGATGTGATCTTCTCTATTCTTTGAATACACAGTCACGTCGTCCAAATAAACTACTACACATTTTTTTATTAGTCCTCGAAACACTACATCCATGGCCCTTTGGAAGGTTTCCCCTGCATTGATTAACCCAAAGGGCATGCATTTATAAGCGAAGGTTCCCCACTTGGTTCAAAAAATAGTTTTCAAATGGTCTTCCTATTAAACTAGAACTTGGTGTTAATTTGAAAAACCGCCCAACGGGTAGAAAATATCAAAGCCAGACATAGTCTACAAGCGTTGCTCCATTGGTGGGATTGGGCATTTGTCCTTTTTTGAAGCTATGTTGAGGTTTATGAAATCTACACATAGGCGGATCTCCCCAGACTTTTTCCTCACAGGAACCAGATTTTCCACCCATGCAGAGTATCTAACTTGGAAAATAATCTTAGCATCTAGTAATTTCTTTAACTCCTGACACAAGAGAGGCTCTAGGGATGGGTGGTACTTTCGGAGCTTATGTTGGAAGGGTTTCACTCTAGTATTTAATGGGATTGGGTGTTGAATGATGCGAGCATCATAAGTTTTCAGGTCTCAGTAGGACCATGCAAATACATCTTGATATTGTCTGAAAAGTTTGAGATAGGCCTTCCTTTCCTCTTTAGATACTATCTTGCCGAGATTTATATTCTTGGGGTTTTTCGAGGTTCCCAGATTTATAGTTTCGTTCATGGGAAAGGAACTCCCCGTCTTTGTGTTAGTTGACCCTTTGAATCTTTCCCTTAAGTCGAAAAGGTTTTCTAAATTGGCCACTCCCTTTGGTATCATGTGATACCTTGGTTTCTTAGTCAGTTGATTTGTATGAGGATCGTTTTCTGCTAATTGCTCCTGAAATATTTCATCGTCAATAGCCAAGTCTTTAAAATTATCTTTATTGGTCAAAAAATTTATGATCTATTCATCTCCTTCAAAGACCTTCCAATTAGAAATATTGTTGGGCACCAATGGTTTGTAAAGTATCTCTACAGTGAACTAGGAGGCTTTGTAGTCTTCTAGAGTGCATAACCTTGAGGCATCGGTGGCCATAGAATCAGTAAGAGTTGTTGGCACAGGGGAAAACCCAGGGTTCAATGCTACAATAGTGCACCAACAAAACCTTAACTATCGACCCTTTCGGCAATACCTACGAAGCAGATGAAGTCTCACCCGAGGTAGAGGCAGAGGTGGTTGCAGGACTCAAGTGTTTGCAACCTTAGCTGGGACATAGATCTATGACTAAATAGCTTACAGAGTAATTAGCATCGATCATTCATCAATATTCAACCCTTATTATACTTCACAGATAACACAGAGCATCACAATATTCACTTAGATCTAAGATATTTCAGCACTTAGCAATAGTAAAATAGATCAGATCCAGTATATCATCACTAAGCATCCTCATACACATCATATCTACTATTCATACACACCTAATAAGCACAAAGCATAAGTAAATCTATCTAAACATGCCATAGCACTTAGCAAGAGAGGGACAACACATGCAAGTAAAAGCACAAAGCATGACACATAGATTTACGTGGTTCACCCCCACCCTAGGGCTACGTCCACCAACTCTTATTCTTTAATATCTCGGTCAATTAGTTACAGCACTGAGCCTCAAAAATCCTTACTTCGTACAGGACAAAAGATCTGCGCATCTCGCTAGATCCTTCTTCCTTGCGCTTTAGCACAAAGCCTTTCCCAACCTCCTACAACAACTTGCACTTAGCCTTGCAAGCCTCTTACAATCATGCAGAGAGATTTTACAATCCACATCCTATCACACAAATCTAATTACTAGCACTAATCCATCCCCCCTTCTTACATTTCCTTAGTATCTATTTATAGATTACAAAAGTGGGCCTAAGCATGGGTAAACCCATGGGCCGACATCCCTTTCCCATTACATTAACCCAAAACCCTAAAAGAGGCCCAAAGTGGACCAAGATCCTATGATCTCTGCTTCATCTGGCGCTCCATCTTTGACAGGCTGTCGAAGTCCCAAAAATGGTCAAATATTACCAAGTGTTCCTCAAAACTTGGTCAAGGGCCAACAGGCCCCCAACACTCACATGTGACTCATCCTAATTCACTCAGGTCTAACCAATTATTCTTTGAATTCCTTGAGCTTGGCTCGAGATTCTTCGACCTACTATCTTGTTACTGCCTCTTTCTCGGTGAACTCCTAGATGAGTGCCTCATTCACCAGCCCTTCTAGGCGTTGTTCTGCTATATGCACAACCTGTTCAAGTTCTACTCCTTGGTTTTCAACTTCAATGAACAACTGGCATGCCTTTTCTTGCACTAGTTGAAGTCGTTGAGAGACTTCCATCACTTTGTTCTAGATGGTGTGGACCTATTACTAGGCTATGCGCTGCTCTGAAAACCTCTTCATTTTTTCAACTGGTGTTAAGGCCTTCAGCTACGCTTGTAACATATCTGCATGCTTCTTTGATTCTTGGAGGTGTGACTCCAATGCCTACAACTCTGGGTTCTTCGTGAGGGTCTCATATGTTTGAGCACTCCTGGAAGTTAGCTGCTTGCATTCCAATACAAGGGATTTCAATTTTCCAACTGCCTT
Source organism: Picea mariana (assembly GCA_032191745.1). NCBI lineage: Eukaryota > Viridiplantae > Streptophyta > Pinopsida > Pinales > Pinaceae > Picea > Picea mariana. The sequence continues at coordinate 8,433 of JASDQU011027815.1, read as the reverse complement.
GTGGGCAGTTGCCTCTCTTAGGTCTCTTATATCTTGAGGGGTCTTGGGCACATTATGAAGTTCCAGATCTACAATGCACTGTTGAAGTTGTTGGATCACTCCTTGTAGTTGTGCCACTTGTTGTGGAACTCGTTCTTCTATCTGGACTTCAATGACTATCACAGAGCGAAGTTCTCTCTCGACCAGTTCTTTTATCTCGAGTTTCTCTTTGAGAAACTGCTCCTTGCTCTATTGTAGCTCTACTTTCTTTTCCTCTCACTTTGTTTGAAGATCTAGTTTTTCTTATTCTGCATTACTGCGTTGCTATAGAATGTCTTTCTATGCCTATGCCAAAGCCTAGGTGGCTTGCGCTATCTCTTCTTGAGCTCATCTAAGGCGGGCTTCAACTTTATCGGTGATCTAGTGCAATTGGGTTGGCTCATCTCCTGGTTCTTTTGCTCCAATTGTCAATGGCACAGTAGAAACTGCGTAGCTAGACTATAGTGCCTACTGCACTTCTTGAATTTCATCCTTGATTCGATTGAATACCTCCTCCTACTTCGCTTCTTGATTTTTTGCAATCTCCAGTGAATCTTCATTCAGCGCAGTGACTAAGAAGTCAAAGTCATCTGTGGTGAGGGTACTCAGCTACGCTTGTAACATATCTGCATGCTTCTTTGATTCTTGGAGGTGTGACTCCAATGCCTACAACTCTGGGTTCTTCGTGAGGGTCTCATATGTTTGAGCACTCCTGGAAGTTAGCTGCTTGCATTCCAATACAAGGGATTTCAATTTTCCAACTGCCTTGTGGGCAGTTGCCTCTCTTAGGTCTCTTATATCTTGAGGGGTCTTGGGCACATTATGAAGTTCCAGATCTACAATGCACTGTTGAAGTTGTTGGATCACTCCTTGTAGTTGTGCCACTTGTTGTGGAACTCGTTCTTCTATCTGGACTTCAATGACTATCACAGAGCGAAGTTCTCTCTCGACCAGTTCTTTTATCTCGAGTTTCTCTTTGAGAAACTGCTCCTTGCTCTATTGTAGCTCTACTTTCTTTTCCTCTCACTTTGTTTGAAGATCTAGTTTTTCTTATTCTGCATTACTGCGTTGCTATAGAATGTCTTTCTATGCCTATGCCAAAGCCTAGGTGGCTTGCGCTATCTCTTCTTGAGCTCATCTAAGGCGGGCTTCAACTTTATCGGTGATCTAGTGCAATTGGGTTGGCTCATCTCCTGGTTCTTTTGCTCCAATTGTCAATGGCACAGTAGAAACTGCGTAGCTAGACTATAGTGCCTACTGCACTTCTTGAATTTCATCCTTGATTCGATTGAATACCTCCTCCTACTTCGCTTCTTGATTTTTTGCAATCTCCAGTGAATCTTCATTCAGCGCAGTGACTAAGAAGTCAAAGTCATCTGTGGTGAGGGTACTCTTAAATGTAGTTTTGGTGGCTTTAGCTTTCTTCCAGGATGAAGGATTTGGTGGGGTAACCTTCCTTTTCTTGGATGGATCCTCCTCCTGTCTAGGTCGAGTAACTTCGCCTTTGTTTTTCTCAACTTCTGTGCCACCTCGCTCTCCACCATCATCTCCTTGCTCAGGTGAGATCGAAGTGGTCTTCGTAGAAGTATTGTTGACATCTTGAACTTCTTAATATTTCTTGGTCTTTCTTGGTCCAGGTGTGCCCGGCATAGTTTCAGGGCTATCCACATCAGACATCTCTGTGGGGTCCACTGGAACAAGGAGGTTCACTGACCATTCCTTGGTAATCTCCTCCAAGTCATCTTCTGTCAACTTGTAATATGACTGGAGCTATTTTTTATGCTCATCAGCGCGCGCTATAATGTAGATGAAGTGGCAGTCCACGTTGAATTTCATCAATGGTCTAAACCTGTGAAGTGTGTTTGAGGTGATGTGCGGTGTAGACTGGATTGCAATCTTCAACTGGTTTTAATAGGTGTGGAATATGGCATTGGACTGCCACTGCTTGTTCATGTCAATGGAGTACCATAGCGTACAAAACTTCGGGGCTAGTGGTTCAAATGGCACGGTTTCCAAGAAAGTTTCACCTTTTGGTAGCTCCCATGCGATGAGCGCGATCAGTATGAGAAGCCAACTGAAGTGGAACTCATACCCTTGGTCTTTTGCTTCTCTGCAATCAAGCTCTAGATGGTTTACAAGGTACTGTGCCTAGTTCATCTGTAGTCCCTCTGCGCACTTTCCTGCGAGGTCAACTATGAATCCAGTCACTTAGGTTGGTCTGTTTTTTCAAACTAGTTTGTATGCAATCATCTGACAACCAAGGTGCACTGTGACATTCTCGATGGAAGCCACCTTTTAGCCTTGTGTTCCCTTATGTACATCACCATAAGTGTCCTTTATTCTCTGGGCGAGAGTGTGATCTGCGATCTTTCTGGGGTAAAACTCCTGTGGGTCGGGGCCCTGCATGCTTAGCCCTGTGATCCGATTGATTAGAGTCAAATCCACTGTGATGCGTCAATTCAACCATAGGTATCCTCCATGATAGCAGGACAATAGTAACTTGACACATGCATTTACTTCTTGATGCCTCCCGAAATGAGGAATCTTCATTACGTTTAGGAGGGTTGACTACGCGAGGTTATGGGTCCATTGCTAGGGGATGATCTTCGGGTTCTTCCCTTTGGTGACAATCAAATACTTATGCGGGGCTAGCATATTGTATGCCTTCCTGTCGCTAAGTTTGAAGTCGCTAAACTTCAAGATGGTGATCTTGTCTTGGTCAGCACACACTGCGCATATCCCCTTTGGGAGGTACGCAATGACCAACTCGTATTCAAAGTCCCTGAGCACACTATCTCGGTTCACTATGATGCTTAGAGGTGTGATGTATGTAGGTAAGATGCCTGGGAACATCTTCACAGTTGAAAAATCATTTTCAAACTTTGATCGTCTTTCCAAGGGCAGTCAAGATGGTCCTTCTCGAGCAGTGGAGGGGGAAGATGATAGTGCTCCCGAGGACGATGCTTGTACACCTGTAGACAATCCTCGTTCTAACATGACTCTCTCGGCTCTGAGGCTAGTGAGTACCTCTCTTACAGATTCTTCAGCTGTGCTAAATTCTTCATACATATACGCTCAGGACCAATAGCTCGAGTTCTTACAGTAATGTAGGTAGAGAGCAAGGGCAAAGTAATCATTGTTCATAATTTAGGTAATCTGCGGGCTCAAATTCAAGATTTAGCAAAAGTGTCTTATGTGCATGGTGCGACAAGCTAAATAGGAAATTCGTCAATGGTCTTCTTGTAACGGTTATGAGGCTTCCATATTCATAGATCTATCCATTATGGTGAGGTCCAATGGTCTGGTGGTGGTCCTTTAATGCTTTTCGATCCATTCAGAGTGGCAGTTGAATGGATATATCAACCTCCAATGGCTATATTGCTTCACCATGACAAAGTGCCATATGTCGATGTTCTGATATCCCGACGACGCTCAAATTCTGCAAGTTTTCCTTCTACGAGGCTTCCTCTGGAATTTTCTATAGCCTGTCAATCTTAGCTCTCTTTTTACTTAGCTTTCTATCTTTCTTTCCTCTGATCTTTGTCTCAGTAGTTGTTTTCTCATTCTGATTCTTATTTTCCTTGGGCATAGTCACTTCGCACTGTTGAGGTTCTTTCTTCAGATCCGAGGGTAATACTCCTTCAACATATGGATTAGGTATTTCAGTCTTCTGTGTTTCCTCCAATGCTCTTATAGCTTTGACGTCCAAGTCCCTGGTGTCCAATAACTTAGATTTGTTCTCTTGTTCTTCCATCAAGTAGGCGATCCTTCTAGTCATTAATTCCATGAGTTCTTGATTCTTCTGTTCTAGGGCTTCATTTTCTTCTTTTCTTCGGATCTAGTCTTTTTCAATCCAGATCTTTCCTAACAAAGATGGAAATGGGGTACGGTCCTCAATAAATTTAATAACTTCTAATTCTTCCTCTGTCAAAGCTCCATGGGTACTCATAGCTATTTGGGTAATCCTACCACATAGGGTTACCATTTTTCCTTTAAACAACCCTATTTTTCCTAGTGAAGGAACCATAGCAGGCCTTCCTAGGGTTTCCTAAGTGCTTTCTGTCATCATGTTCATCTATGTTTCCTCATCCAAAGCACAGTCAATGTTGAAGTCTCCTATTCTTACTTCGATTTTCTCCTTTTCGTTGAAGATCTCTGACAAACTGGCATCTTTATGTTCATTTAGAGTTTCTTTCATTTGCAATAACATAATCTTTGATTCTTTCTGGGGTTCTTCTATAATCTTAGTCTCTTGATCTCCTTCGGGGTTTTCTTGTTCCATATTTAGATTTTCAAGTCTAGCAATCATTCTAGGGCAATCCAGTACTTCATGGTACATAGCCTTACAACAGAGGCAACTAGGTTTTCCACCAGGGAATTCCTTAGCAAGATGTCCTGGTCTTCTGCAATTGTAACAAAGATTTAATCCTCTCTTTCTCTTCAATGATCCCCAACTTTTCCCGTACTACGCTCTAGGATCATGGTAGCTAGCCTGTAAAAAATTCTTTCTAGGATCCTGCATCCATTTGTTAGTCCAAACATTCTTTCTATGCATGGGTATAACATATCTATCATTATGCTTATCAAATTTATTCATATCAAACTTTCTTTCATCTATCAAATCCCTAGTTTTCAAGCTAGGACAGAATCTATCAATCATACCTAGATCCATACTCTAGAAGAAAAAAAATTCACTTTTCTTACTTCTACAGAGCACAAAGCTTCCATATCTAAAACCTTTCACTATTATTACCTTTATCAGAGCACAAAGCTTACAGATCTTACCTCTTTTCTTTAGATCTGACCTCTTTCTTTCAGAAATTTCCACTTTTTACTTTTCTCAGAGCACAGAGCATTCAGATCTCGCTTTTTTTCTTCAGATCTGATCTTCCTTTCTTCATATCTGACCTTATTCCTGGCACAAAGCTTCACAGGTCGAGTAAAAATTTGCGCACTAGTGCAATAGATCTATGAACAAAGATTTCTTTCGTACAAAAATCCTTCTTCCTCAATTCCCAGCAATCACAGTTTCAATATTGGCAATGAAACCATTTGTTGGCATAGGGGTAGACCCAGGGTTCAACGCTACAATAGTGTGCCAACAAAACCCTAACTATCAGCCCTTTCAGCAACACCTGCGAAGTGGATGAAGTCTCAGTCGAGGTAGAGGCAGGTGTTGTTACAAGACTCAAGTGTCTGCAACCTTAGCTGGGACACAGATCTATGATTAAATAGCTTACAGAGTACTTATCATCGATCATTCATCAATATTCAAGCCTTATTATACTTCACAGATAGCACAGAGCATCGCAGTATTCACTTATATCTAAGGTATTTCAGCACTTGGCAATAGTAAAACATATCAGATCCAATATATCAGCACTAAGCATCCTCATACACATCAGATGTATTATTCATAGACACCTAATAAGAACAAAGCATAATTAAATCTATCTAAACATGGCATAGCACTTAGCAAGAGAGGAAAACACATGTAAGTAACAACACAAAGCATGACACACATATTTACGTGGTTCACCCCCACCCTGGGGCTACGTCCACCAACTCTTCTTCTTTATTATCTCGGTCAAGCAGTTACAGCACTGAGTCTCAACAATCCTTACTCTACACAGGACATAAGATCTGTGCAGCTCGCTAGATCCTTCTTCCTTGTGCTTTAGCACAAAGCCTTTCCCAACCTCCTACAACAAATTGCACTTAGCCCTGCAAGCCTCTTACAATCATGCATAGAGATTTTACAATCCACATCTGATCACACAGATCTAATTACTAGCACTAAGCCATACCCCCCTCTTACATTGCCTTAGTATCTATTTATAGATTACAAAAGTGGTCCTAAGTGTGGGTAAACCCACAGGCCAACATCCCTTTCCCATTACATTAACCCAAAACCCTAAAAGAGGCCCAAAGTGGACCAAGATCCAGTGATCTCTGCTTTTCCTGGCGCTCCATCTTTGACAGGTTGTCGAAGTCCCAAAAACGGTCAAATATGACCAAGTGTTCCTCAAAACTTGATCAAGGGCCAAAAAGACTGTTCTTCATTTTGTGGATCGCGATAATGTTGAAGGCTTCAAAATGTTCTATTAGTCTGTGCACTTTTTGTTGGTAATTCCTCAGGTGGGGAGAGTTGCAATGTATAGTGTTCCTTACTTTTCTAATGAAGATTTCAGAATCTTCGAAACCCTTCAATTCTTTAACGTTTAATTCTATGGTTTTCTTTAGCCCTTGTACTAGAGATTCATACTCGACGATGTTGTTTGTGCATTCAAATTATAGTCTACAGAATAGGAATTTTTTTTTACCTTTTGTATCAATGAGGATGCACCCTGACCTAACCCTTCTTGCAATTTAGATCCATAGAAGTATAAGTTCCAAATTTGTGAGCAAAAACCATCAGCTTCCTTTTTCTACCACTTTCCTCCTTTTCTCCTATTTGTTCTATGGTTTCGAACACCGGTTCCTGACAGAATATGGTTTCTTCTATTGTTGTTGGAAAATTTTCTTGAAAACTCATTTCAGAGTTCTGAGTGAGAGGAACATCATATGAGAGGGAGGAGAAATTCCCAAAATTGGAGTCATGGGAATAATTGCCTAGCACGGGGAAATCTGTCAATGAGGGTTCGTTAAGGGTTTCTAGGTCGGTGACAATATGTTTTAGGTATCATTCCCTATCAATCTTGATCATATTCATGTATCCCTTTAATGGAAGCCATAGGTGATATAGTCTGTACTAAATTATCTGTTTAGCTTCTCAGACCAATCTCAACTCAGTAGAAATCCATAAGATTCTGGGATATCTACTAAAATGATGTCAATTACTTGAACAAATTTAGGGTGTGTCTCCATCCTGATCATTACATCTTTGATCTCTCCCATAACCTTCACCTAGGTTTTGTCTAGTTGTATCACATGTTTATCACTTTTGAGAGGGACTCCATTTAATTTATTGCATATAGAAAATGGTATAACATTAGAGGATGCTCCTAAGTCAACCAGATAGTTATGGAGGTTTCTATTGAATACTTCAAATGTTAAAAGGAATGGAGGGACAAAAGACTTTCCCTTCTTATCTTCAGAGAAAGCATTCACAGTTGGTTTATTTCTTAGATCTAAGAGGGTTGGATTTTCTCCTTGGTCATTACTTGTTGTAGGATTTTCTACTGACTTCAATGCTTGTAACAGAAAGTCCTTATGCTGAAGGATTCTACACATGTCCATGACCGATATATTTTCCTTCAACGTTTTCAAATATTCTACTATGGTGTACTCTATCTTGGGCGATTCTCATGTATGGATGTTTATAGGATTTATTTGGGGGACAAAAGTTTCTTTCAGGTGATCAGGCGATAGTTTTCCTCCCGAAGTTTGGGTCGTAGTAAGGTCGTTTGAGAGGGGTTGACCCCTACTTTGTGTTTGCACAGCGAAGACCTCTGCGGGTGGTTCTTGAACCTCAAATAGGTCATCGGAAGGCATTGGTAGGTCAGGGTCCCATATCAGCATGGTTGTTTCTTCTAGTGGATCGACTTCTTCCTGATCAACAATATTCATAGTTGAGCTTCTTCATTTTTCAGTAAGGGAAACCTCATATAGAAACTGTTTGGCCATCAAATTCATCGCATGCACCCATTTTGGGCAGTCTCTTTCAGAGTGTTTCTCTTGGTGATAGGTACAGAAAGAGTTGGATGCTACATTTCCCAGGTCAATGTTTAAGTTGGCTAGGGGAGGTTTGATTTATTTGAAAGGTGGATTTATTTTAAAAATGGTTTTATAGGGCCTCCAGCATTGGTTTCCTTCCCCTGCACTTCTTTTCATATCTATGATTTCATTAGACAGCTTCTTAATCATGCGTTGTAGGTCTTCTATATCTCCACTTCCCTTTTCGGGACCTTGTTTTGTTTGTTTCCCTGGAGGTCTAGTCAACATGAGTCCTCTCCTAGGAGGAGGTTGAACTTCCTTCTTAAATAATGAGACCTAGCCTTCTTTACATCCCTTCATTTGGAACTCTATTGTTTTGGATTCTTCAAAATTCTCAGCTAAGGTTGTTTTGGCATCCCTCTTCACAAACATGGAAATAGAAGTTGGGAGAGAATTAGCATATACTTCGATTTGCAACTCTTGAGTGGGTTTATATTCGAGTTGAAATTTGTTTAGGATAGTGGTGAACCATTGATTAATGTCTTTAACCTTCTCTTTTGAACTCATGGTGTCGGAAAACAACTCGGCCATCAAAGCTCCTGTAGTGGTTTATTCTACAAATTTATCTAGAAAATCCTTTTGAAACTTCGTCTAACTAGTTATGGACCCTATTGTTGATACTAAGAGGGGGGTGAATTAGTATCAAGTAAAATTTAAAACCTTTTTCAACTTATAATTAAACCATTCAATTATATCCAA
>JASDQU011027813.1:19048-31550 GCA_032191745.1 Picea mariana | reverse complement strand
TTCGTCAATAATAGCATTGATCATTTGCTCATATATGTATTGGAGGATAGTCATTGATTTTATGAAGTACTAACCCACTGCAAGCACATATTCTAGTTTTCTTTGTCTTGTCTCGCAAACAGGTGCCATCCAGTGGAAGACCTTTTCTTGACTATCTCATACTTGGCAGTAATCTAATCTGATAAAGGGAACCTTTCATCTTGATCCATTATCCTTCTGCCCTTCATTAACCCAGATTACATAGGGACGTCTCCCTTGGACTAGCCCTCCTAAATAGAAAGAGCCCCCCATCGAGGTGACAGTGGGTGGGGAAGCTCCTGTTACGCTAGTTTCAAAGCCTTGACTCAAGCTATCTAAACCCCTCCTACAAACCGTGCGATAACAGGACTATCTGATCAACTTTGGTTTCTATTCTTGCTTGGTGCATTAGCTTTGCTTGGCTATTGATTGCTACCAGTATTCTTCTCTATCAAGGTCAAGGTGCTCGGAGGGTGGCTTCAGCCTATGGTTGGGTGACAAGGGTATTGTCAATGGTAAAATGAGCGCAATCCTTCATATTCTAACAATCAACTTGTCATGTGCAACTTTGAATCTTATCAACTTAATTAATCAAACCTGGAACCTGGAGTCTTGTCCTCAAGAATGAGTGTGTTTCTTTTCTTCCAAGTCTCCTTCACTCAAGATGATAAGTGCTTTCTTCAACCTGTCTTTTGTACTAAGACAATATGCTATCTTCACAGAAAGTTGGGTTAGAGAATAAACTCTATGATCTCAACTTTAATCCATCTAATACCTTGACTTTAATTTTGACCAAAGGTTATTATGATGTTCATAGCTTCAACATGCAACCTAGATCAAAATAATGCCATAACAAATAGATGCATATCAGAATTATCAAACCTGGGTTGTATTATTCCTCTGAATGTGTTGGATCTTGAGATCCTTTTGGATCTATGGCAAGAGATCCCTTCTCTTGCAAATACCCTTTAAAGCTTAACTGTTTAAACATATGTGAGTACATACCTCTGATAGTATTTGCAGGTAGTGGCCCCATCTGGTAGCAACGATAATAATTACCAACCCTTTTAAAACTTCAAGGGTGATTGCAACTGGTATTGCAACAGATACTTCAACTGCAATTGATACTGCAACTGATTCTGAAACATCAACTGCAACTGCAACTTAGGGTTTTATGAGGAAACCCTAATTTTCCAAACTTCAAATTTTGAAATTCTGATCCAGGGAGTAGATGCATTGAGCTAAGGCGAGTAAGCGGGTGCACTCAGTTTTCTGAAAATCCAAATTTTACCCCTTCAAACTTGACCATCGGAATTTTGGACTGGTACTTCTGGTATTGGTTTTGGTTTCCTGGTTTTCTGGTACTAGTGAAAACTAGGGTTTCACTTTCTGGGAGTTCTATCCACTGAAAAAGTGCGCTCAAGGTGCCAAAGAGTTCCCTAGGCTAGGGCCCACTTTTCTAGATGGTTTTTAGGCTGATATTCCTCTTCAACAAAAAGCCCTAATTGTCTTGTATGACAACAGTGGCATTTTTTTTATCCAGTGAAAGATGCTCTCTTCAGTTTAGCTCTGATACCATGTTAAGTTTTGAGCTATTATTGGGTTTCTTTTCAATTTACTAGATAGCCATAGCATAGATAGGATCACTGAGAGAAACACAATCACAAGATACACAACATTTATCCTAGGAAACCCTTATGGGGGAGAAAACCTGGTAAAAACTTCCTTAATATAGATAGCCAATACAATGCCAATACAATAAACCAAACACTAGAGAATATCCTCCACTGAGCAATGCGCCTCTCTCTTCCTTCTTCTCCCAACTACAACTACCAAACTTGCGCAATGAGTGAGTGAATGAGTGAGTGTGTAAATGAGGCACTGGCTTCCTTTATTTATACAAACTGGCAGGTGCTCAAAAGGTGTCTCTTCACTGGGTAGGGCTGACTTGTCTTCTTAGTGGTTAAAACCATTTTAATTAGCCTGGGGGCTGACTTTTCAATTTGCATAATATATTTAGGGTTTGACCAATCCAGAAAAGGGGATTTGGTCAATTACAATGCTCGACATGATCAATCCACAAAAGAGGATTGATCTAATGAATAATAACTCAATAATAAATAGAATACTCTTTGGAGTTACAATATTTCAACACCTGTAACCTTTATCTTCCAGGACTGCAACAAAAATAAGATTCTTGTTTAAACTAGGAACGTACAAGATCTCCTCAATGTGCAACTCACCCCCAGATTCTAGTTGAAAAGATGCTGAGCCAATTCCTTCGATTGCATAGCTAGCATTATCTCCGAGTTCTACATAAGTAGAGAACTTCTTCTCTTTGAAGTTCGCAAGGACTCCTTTATTTCCTGTCATGTGCCTGGAAGCTCCACTATCCACAAACCAGGATTCAACACTGTTTGATAGAGAACCAGAGAGTGCTGGAATAAGATAGTATTCCCTCCTGGTCTCTTGATTACTGGAAGCCCCTTTAGTCTTCGTCCTTTGAGACTGATCTTCTGCAGCAATAGAAGCCCGATATTTACCCTTGTGTCCTTTTCTGATCTTTGGACAATCTCTGGCAAAGTGTACCTCTGTTTTTCTCCTTTTGAGGAAACTTCTTTTGAGAAGTAAATCTTTTCCCTCTCCTTGTCCTTGCTGTTAGAGCAAGGTTTTTTTCTTTTGAAGTACCATTTCGACTCTGAATTCTCCCTTCTTCCTGCAGACAATCATGCCACAACCTTTCAAAGTCTGGCTGATTTTCATGAGCATTTATCCCAGCCAGAAATGTCTCCCAAGAAGATGGAAGACCTTCCACAACATTCTGGACGAGATCATCATCATCTACAGTTACACCAATGATCAACAACTGATCTCTTAACTGAGAGATCTTTGTGAAGAAGGAGGCCACATAATCATCCTTCTCCATTTTGAGGGTTCGAAGCTTGTTCTTTAGAACCCTCTTTTGACTAGGCACCTTCTTTTCATACAGATTAGATAGAGTGTCAAAACACTCCTTTGCAGTCTTCAGAGGTGCTATAACAGGCATGATGTTATTCTTTACTGGATCAAATATTTTTCGCTTTGCCTTTGCCTGATTTTTCTTGAAGGCTGTCGTTCTGCTTTGGCAGTGGGCTCATTTACTGTATATATCACAAAGTTGTCCAAGTCATATTCTTCTAGAATATTCAAGACTCTGGCTTTCCAAACATTAAAGTTTGAAGCCCCTTCAAGTTTGTTCTCAAGCCTTACAGAAATTGAAGACATCTCTGCAAGTACTGTGCTTGAATAAAACTCCTAAGGATCTGCTCAGGCTCTAGCAGACTGCAGAACTGAGCACTTCCACGCCCTAGAGTTCTGATACCATGTTAAAAATTGAACTTAAAGAGATAACAATAGTTTTCTTTACCCTTTAAATCTTTAACTGAAGCATAAGAATCATTGACAGAAAAACATTCCCAGAGTGCACAAGTATTTATCCTGGGAAACTCTCATAGGGAAGAAAACCCAGCAAAACTTCTTGTGATATATTTATTAGTCAAACAAGTAGAATGACAGTACAAGACTTCTCCTTGAAAGAGAGATAAGTCAATTACACTTGCTGCTGTCTCTGTGTCTTCAAATATCTCTTAGCTGCTATCCAGACCTGTAGCTTTTGCTGTTTACTTGATTCTGTGGTTGCTGCTGTCACAAATCTGTTCTGTAGCTGCTTGTTGCTGCCTCGAATCTGCTCTTAAGAATGCCCTGTAGTCTGCCTCAGAACAGGGTTATTATCTGTCTCAAATCAGCCCTTAAGGCTGCCTCAGAACAGAGTTAATCTGCTGCCTCAGATCTGTCCTAGCTGCTGCCACAGAACAGAGTAAATCTGCTGCCTCAGATTAGTGTGGTCTAATAGTTATGAGGGGCGCCTCCCCTTCCCTTTATATAGGTTAGGCCACCCTAGGGTAGGGCTGACCTAGGATAGGGTAGGGCCGACCTAGCTTAGGTTAGGGCCGACTTACCTAGGGCGGTTAGAGGTTATCATGTTCACAACTAATTTATAATTTATAACACAATGTCTATGTATCAAACCCATACATGATAATTTGAACAATCTAAACCAGAGTACCATAACCATGTGCAATAAAAGCATAGTGTACCATCTACAAGTGCATGTGTCATCTCAGGTGTATGAGAAGAGATGATATACCATGGCTGAATCATCTAATGAGGAGTGAGGCAATATCATCGTATGTTTGAAGGAGAAAACTGAAGAATACTGAATCTGGAGAACATGAGCAAGAGAGCTCATGTAAGCAGCTAGGATTTCATTTACTTAAAGATCTGAACATAAAACCCAATATATTGTTGTAAATATTCACAAAAAATAATTTACTGGAAATACAGACAGAGACATAAGTAAGCAAGCAATAACACAAGGAAATAGTCTTACAAGACTCCAACGCTATGTGAGCAAAACAACATCTTCACACCATAAGCTGAAAATCAATACTTCATAAAAGTTGCCTCAAAAGGGCTTTGATATTAACATGCAGAAAGTAATTCCATATAATGCAAGACCAAAAGTCCTTTCTTTCTTCTAGGATTACATTTATAGACTCAAAAACTATTTGTCTCTTGATTCTTGAGAATAACCATCTCTTGAGTCTTTCGCTTACTAGACCTGCAATTTCTTAAAAGAAGTAACTTAAACCATTTAAGTTATTTTCTTGTCCTTTTTCTTGACATAAACATCCCAAACTTCAAAGATGGAATAAGTGTAATTACACGTGGGAAGACTAGTTGTTATAGTGCCTCCTCATACATGATAATCTCACATGATATTTGGTCCATTTTCTTATTCAAAATATTTAGGAAAGAACTAATAAGGGAAGTCTCCTTTGAAGGCACTGAGTTGAACTGTTTTAAACTTTATTGAGTCGCAACAAAAGCTTGCTCAATAACCAAACACTCCAACTTGATATTTTCTTCCAAAGAAACCATTACTTGCTTAGCTGGAAGCAGATCACTTGGTTCCCAAAAAGAAGGGAGGCTACATTTTCTAATGATCAACTTACCAACTTGCCACAATTGGTGACATTTATTAAAGGTGTCATCTACATCTTTTGCCAACTTTATGCAAACACGCTTCCAATTGTTGAGGGCCATCTCATGAAGGTCCAACTCCCTGTTACTAATCCTTGGAATTTCTCTAGGAGCATCAATAACTTCTTGCTACAACTATTTGATTGAGCTGAAACCCAACTGTACTCCTTGTTGTTTTGTTTTTTGTTCTGAAGCATCATCACTGAGCCTTAGTAAATTGACTGAATCTTTCTGCAAATCCTGCAATCTCTGGTAGAACAATCTTTAGACTGCATTTAGTTCATCTTGGATTTCAAAGGCACAAGCTTTGAATGCAGTTAGAATAGCTATTTTTGACTTATTATAATTAACTTGGTTTTTCAAGCAAGCTATTCTCTTTTTGCTTTGATTCAACTCCTTGACCATATCTTTTACATGGGTTGTGTTAGCCTCTTTGAAATCATTCATTGCTAAGGCTGTTGCTAATGGATCTTTCCTTGTGTCATCCCACACCATTGTTTCTATGGTGATCATCACCTCGGAATCCTCATCAATCTTTTTTCTCTTATGTGTTTGCTTCACAATTCTTCTTTGCTTTTTGTTGATGTAAAATGACTTCAAACTAACAACTGGGTCTTATGGCTTACCCCGTCATCCCATCTCCATCCCTGTTGGAAGGTGTCCACCAGTGATTGGTGGATGAGTAGCTGTGTCAGTGTCATGACCAACGATGGTGTTCATCAGGTCTGAAGCTCCTTGCTCAAAAGTTCCTTTCCCTTTGTGATCAACATTAGATTTGCTCTCCTCTTCTGACTTTCTTCACTCTTCTTTCTTCTTAAGCCTCTTAGCCTCAACTACTTTGTTCCCATTCTCCTCATCTAATTTCTTTTGTTTTTCTTCCTAAGGTACTAATTGGGCCCTGGCTTCCTCTTCTCTTTTCTTCTCTTCAATTGCCAATTTAGCTTTTGTTTCTTTTGCTAACTTTTGTCTGGCTTGTTTTGCGGCTTTAAGTCAGCATTGACATTCTTCTTTTTCTCTTCCTCTTGCTGATTTTTCATTTGTTGCTCTCGCCTCTTATTTCATTGTTGAATTTTGTCCAACACTTCTTCATAGGAGGTTGCCCTCTTCACTTGCTCTTCCTCCCATTCCTCATTAGTATAAAGCTAGGTGTATTTGCATAGATCAACATGTTTTGACACTACGTGCTTTGGATCATGCCTTCTGAACCTTTCTTCTCCAAAATTGAACTCAATAATGGTTTTGGCTTCAATTCAAGCATAAGTATAATTTCCTAATCCATACATGCCAAATTCTAGTGGGTAAGAAGGGCACAATTTTTTCAGATCTTTATTTAAAAAGTCATTAATTCACATAGAATAGTTTGGTAAGCTATTTCTCTAATGACCAGCCTATCAAGAACAACCTTGGTAAGAGGTGTGGGGGTTTGGTGGTTCTATAGATTCTAATGTAAGTGTGGTCAGAGCTGATTTACCAGTCTCGTTAATTATTGTCCTGTTTTTTAAATCTACATGATCCAGAATCCATTTGATCATATCTACACAAGGCAGGATGGCTGGCCTTGCTACTACATTGTGCAATTGTAACCTTCAAATACTCTCATAAGCATATAAGTCAAGGTCTTCCCCATCTCATGGTAACCTGAATGGTATAGGGTAAGCTTCATCTTTAAATACTTGATATATTTCCCCCCATTTTAGACTGTGCTTTATCCCTTTGTAACTGGAGGTATCAATGTCATTTGCTATGTTAGGGTCTTTGTGCCCTTCTATTACAACAGTGTCTTCTGTCATGGCTTCCTTTTGCTTATTCTGTGAGGATTTCTTTTGGGGGGACATAACAGCTGCACATGATCATTCAAAATAATCCAAAGCAAGGGAAGCAAGCAATATTAATCAATTCATTCTCAGCAATTGGAAATAATAAGTTAGTAACCTCTGTGTTTCTTAAATGTAACAGCAATTCGAAGGTAATTGACATTCGAGGCTAAGTTAGCAAGCTACAAGGAACTGTTCAAGTTTGAGGGCGAATGGGGACAAGATTTATAGGTCAAAATGAAGGTTTATCCTTGGAAGGAAGAGGGTAACATTTTCCAGCCTAACATTTCCTTCAAAAGGGCAATCAGAAACCTTAGGAGAATTCAATTGAGTGTACAAGATGTCAAAGTGAACAAATTAAATTAAAAAAGTAATGAATTAACCTTTCGAATTATTCATAATCATTGCTAAAGATAGATAAATCTAAGGCTGAGAACTTACCCTGCGGTCACGACTAGTACACCTTTGTCCAATGATACGAAGTTTGTCAAGAATATGGGAACTATGTTTTTCTCTACAACAAGGAAAAACAATACCGGTTGATGGCTTTCGACTGATACAATCGTCCATACTAATGCAATGATCATTAAGAGAAGAGAAGACAATAAGTTCTTAATAGAAGACTTGCAAAGCCCTGAAGGTTTCGGGCAAATTTGAAAGTTCACAAGCGCTTTTTGGAGGTGAACTCATGAGAGTCCCTTATGGCTTTTGGGGGAAATCAAAAGTTTGAAGCTTTTACTTACCCCGAAACTAGGCCTGCCCTTCTTTCAGCAATGCAGTTGCATAGTCCTTGAAATTTGTTAGGACTAATGGAAAGCTCGAAGTTAGCAAAAGCCCTGAAATCTTTTGGGACTTTTAACAATTAGCACTTGGAAAAAATCCCGAAAGATTTGGACCAATTTTTCTGAAAGAAAAAGATAAAAAGCTCTGATAGCTTTCAAAGTCTTTTCAATGTTTGGACTTAGAAAAGTCCCGATGTCTTTTGGGAACTTTTAAACATTGAACACTGGAAAGGGCCCGAAAACAAACTTCAATAAAGGCCCAAAAACACAATAAAATGATCAAAGAGAACAAAAGTAGTGCTAGACCAAGATTGGATGAGATGCAAAAAAGTTTTTTTTACCGAGTCATGAATTTGAAAGATCTTAAAAGAACAAAGACTTGCCTTAGTGATTTCTTTGAATTGAAAGAAAAGAAAGATGGATGGATGAATATTCAGTACTTTGGGCCAGACTCCAAGAGAAAACCAAGGCGATAAAATCAATCGAAGCATATCTTGGCAAACATCATAGGTATAAAACGAGGGGTCCCCAAAATTCTAAATTTTTGGGAAGCTGAAGCTGTCGAGGATTCAACACAACGCCCCACAAAGTAGTAGGGAATGACTAACTTGGATATTTTTCTTAAGTTTGACCATTTGCCATGTAGATTGTTTCAGAGACATTAAAATGTTAGGTGGGGTCTCATTCCCATTTTCATTGAATGTTGGGAACTTTTGATGGTCTTCCATTATAGCAACCATTCTGCCTACCATCCACACTTTCTAATGTTTAGCACTCTTTCAAATTTCTCTTCTTTTCTTTTTATTCAATGATTTGCAATGCCTCTCTTCTTTGGTAGAACTTCCCAACATCCATACTTGTCAGAATTTCCCCTGTTGACTTGGGTGACCACATCTTTGTCCTCTACCCCATGAGATGCAGCCTCCTAATTTAAAGTATTCCCCTCTTCACTGTCTTCATGACTTATCATCGAGAATAAGTCACTGACATCTTCACTTAATGGCACCATTCTCCTGCATTTGTCCTTGTGCAAGACATGCATATAGTCGAAGACTGGAGTGACAAATCATACCATTGTTAACTTCCCAGGTTGTCGTTGTTGCTGGTAGTTCTTGTATGGTCAAAACCTGCAATAAGTTGGGACAAGATTGAAGGTACTAATTCAATTTCCCTTGCACATTACTTATCTTTATCTGACTTGATGAAAATAGGCAAGATTTATCGATTAGAGTTTTTTCATTATCCCCATTCTCATTGCCCCATGCTTTCAGTCTCTCAATGCTCACTCTCCTTCACCTTCCAATCAATTAAACTGCTTTACTATCAAATGGGGAACATGCACCAGAAAACTTGGAGATGTGTACCGTTTCTGGAACGGGCATGGAATGGAAACATGACCCCAAATAATTTTAGAGGGGAAATGACAAATTATTATAAATAAATAAAAAATATTAGACATTTAAAAAAAAAATCAGGAGAAAATTAAAATGATAAGTGATTGACCAATCGATAAAACTCTCGTTTATATATTAAATCCCATATAGCATTACATTGTCCAAGTTTTTCAGGTCCAAGTTTATGCTTGTCAATATTTTAAATTTTTCAATATTTCCGGTAAGCTTATTTCTGGACGCTCAGCAGTATATTCCCTGAAATGAAATTTGCAACATTGCAAATTGAAGACAATAATCTTAGGGTATAATCTTCAGGAATTTTCTGCAACTTAGGGTTAAAATATATTGAAAATACCCACCTTCTTATGAAGGCTGCTACAGTAGGGGCTGATTTCTGCCAAAATATGCAGATTGTTGTTGGCCATGGTGGTAGTTATGCAGGTCATAGTATTTGTAGTGTTCAGAAATGAAAGAAAGAAGCAAACAATACAGAAAATATCTAATTTGTAGAATTGAGTTTATTCTTTTCCTTCATTAACAAATTGTAGCTTTTTATTCCTTTCTAGTTATTATCCTTTTTTGTTGTTGCTAGTTTCTAGTTGTTTATCTCTCCTTAGGCAAATTTTAATATAGGCTGTACAATTTTAGAGGATTGCATCCAGAAATTGCTGATTGGTTACAGTTAAAAAATTTCATGAATATGTCTAGCATTTAGCAGTGGTTTGTAGGTTTGTTCTCCTTTCACATTTACATTTTCAACTTCTAATTTTCAAATTTTTTCTTACTTCAGTCCAGAGGGCCAGCAATTTGCTTCCTGCCGTGAAGTTTCAGCACATATGCTTTCAAACCGTATGCATTGCCCTGTTGTTGGAACTGCTCAGCAACCATCTGGCAACTTGACAAGCCCGGTGGAAACAGTGGTTAAGGTTGAAGACAATTCAAGAAAGGATCACTGTGTTACTGCTTCAGATACTTCAATTAAATGCTCAAAATGTGAGTTAAAGTTCAGTGACCTAAGTAATTTCATGGCACATTCGACTGTTCATCATGCCCAGAAGGTGAAGAAAACAAGCACTTCTAAGTCAATTGTGGATGGTGTAATAATAGCAAATGGTAAATATGAATGTCAAATATGCCATAAAGTTTTCAACGAGAGGAATCGTTACACTGGCCATGTCGGTGTTCATGTGAGAAATGCAAAAAGGCTTCATGATCCCCCGAGTGAAATCTCTAGTGCAAGCAAAGCAGACATTCATCCTCCTGAAACTTTTGGTAACAAGCTTATAGACGACACCAATGTTGATTTTACCATGACAACCTCAGTTACTAAACCCTGTGATCAGCAGGAGCAAAATGGAAATATGGCTTTGGGAAAAGACGATGCCAATATTGATTCTACCATGGCAACCTCAATTACTAAACCCTGTGATCAGCAGGAGCAAAATGGAAATATGTTTTCGGAAACAAAGCCAGATTCATCATCACCTTCAGGAGAAAATGACTTTACATCTTCACGTGATGAGGGTATCCTCAGTACATTAGACATATCAACAAAGGTATGGTGTTTTAGTGAAAATTCTGGTGTCTCTTATTAACATTTCCTGTATTTTACAAATGCTGAGATATAGAACATTTTTATTTTCTTGTTTCAGGATGAGATTGATTTTAATTCTGAAACTCAGAAGCTTGATAGTTTGAAAGGATTTGAAGAGTTCCAAATGGAGTACACACATTCGCCAAAGTTTGCATTTCAAACAGGCCAGGATACAGACAGTGTGATTGATGCACAGATAGACTTAGGCTTAGATGCAGGTGTTTTGCAGCAGGAAATTGATCCTCCTGGTCAATTTGAGTGGGAGAGTGTCTTATCCAAGATTGAGAATAGTTCTCAAGTCTTTGTCTGTGTTTGGTGTAATTCAGAGTTTACCCATGATGGCCTTGATGAGGAGCTCCAAGCAGACAATGTTGGCTTTATTTGTTCACACTGCAAGAATAAGATTTCAGGGCAAGTTGATATTTAACATGGTATCGAGGTAAGAAATATTTCAATTGGCAAAATAAAGAAGTGATCTGTTTTACTGGAGCGACTTGATCACTTTATTCAACAAAATAGGACAGTTACCTAGAGACACCAAAAACATTACGGAACCCTTCGGTAAAATCATCTTTGGACAAAAGTCTACTTTCATATGTGACAATATTGCGTTGCTGAGGTCAAAATGCTCTGTTTATGCAGGCTATACCATGAGTCATTTGGGAGGAAATTTGACTCTTTAAGTAGGCACTGCAGTCTTATTTTCTGACTTACGGAATTCCCTTATTGTTGGCAGCTGATCTACACGCTCTAGAAGAATGGGTTTTCAAATTTTCCCCTAAGCCAGCAAGGAAGATTCAGTTTAAAATGTCATGTTGGAGAAGTCCCTTCATTGCTTTGCCGAGGTCAAAATGCTGTGTTTATGCGGGCTATGCAATGAGTCATTTGGCAGGAAATGTCTCTTTAAGTAGCCACTACAGTCTCCTTTTTCCGACTTATGGAATTCCCGTATTTTTGGCAACTGATCTAACATGTTCCTAGAAGAACGTGTTTTCAGATTACCCCCTAGGCCAACAAGGCAAGGTTCAGGTTAGAATACTATGTTGGAGAAGTCTCACCATTGGTTTCTTGTTATAGAGATCGGTTGGTATTATATAGCTTTCCTATGATATTGTTTATATCGATGAATTTTTATACTCCTGATTCAATGTTTCCACAAGGTTTGTTTGTTTCTACTGCATTTTCCTTGCTTGTTACTGTTTTCAATACAGGTGAATAAATTCATTTTAATGCAATCTTCAAACTTAGGCTTCTCGTTTTTGCAGAAATATGTTATATAATCGAAAAGCTTACTGTATTTGAAAGGGACGGATTCTTCGGTCTTCGTGTTTTAGTAAAAGGAACCCCAAAAAGAGCGTAATTGGGACACAATTGTAGAAACCTTGAAAGAAATATTCAAGATCCCTGAGATAGGGACTATAAACGCCGAAGTCTTGGGACACTTTGGCAGAGTAAAAAGAAAGATCTAGAGGAGCATGATTAAAAGGAATAATTTGTTCTATTTGCCTTCCCAATGCTTCAAGGAATAATTTGTTCAATTTGCTTTCCCAATGCTTCTTCTAGACCATTAAAAAGAAGCTATGATTTTTGCACATTTACTTGCATGCAAAAGATCTAAAATGTATTTTTAATTGGACATCTCTTGGATTGTACCTAGTCCACAAAGCATGGCATCCTCTACAATCAAATCAACAACAAATAAGTAAGATTAATTGATCTAGCAATCTTAATATCCTTTATAAACACCTTTCTTTGCATTTTAAATCAATCTACTTGAATCCTTAGCGACAGCCACAGGCAAAAACTAAAAATATAAAA
>JASDQU011027812.1:18135-31648 GCA_032191745.1 Picea mariana | reverse complement strand
CTCTCTCTCTCTCTCTCTCTCTCTCTCTCTCTCTCTCTAAAGAAAGAGAGCATATGCACCCAAAGATTATTGATGTCAGTTCAGTTTTAGATGACCACTACAATAATGTATGCAATTGCAAAGTAGCTTTATTTTTTTGTCTCGATTCATATTTTTGTAAAACATTATTTTGAGTGGTAAAATATAGCTAGTATATATGTAACAAGTATACCATATATGAATCAAATATGATCCTAGTTCTATAAATATTTTTTTTTTCTTAAATTAACGCTAATTTGGGTGATTCAACAATTTCTTGTTTTGTTCCTCACCTGACTTCCATTGGCTTGTTTCTACTATATATTTTATTGGAATTTTTTAATATGTTATCCACACATCCCAACATGGGTGCCTCATCCATTTCCAATTTTGTTCCCCACATGGCTTCCAATGACAATACATATAAAATGGATTTAGACTCACAAATGAACTAATAAAATGGATTTAGATTCACAAATCAACTCCATGGTTGTATCATAGTTTAAACATGATGACTACGACCTTCTACAGGGCTCTTATTAGATCATCTTTATTTATTGGATTTAACCGGATTACTTGCAAAAGTTTGGATCCAATGGCTCAAGAGTGATGATAGTGGTGCTATTTCACTATATTACAACATATAAAGAAAGGGCAAATATGGAGGGTAGGTGAAAGTCTACACATGAATTCACTGTCAACTAATGCAAATTGTTGCCATAGTCTCTACCCTTCACCACCTGGAAATTTGCAGGAAATTTTTATTGGAATGGGGTAGAGTATATATTTCCATATCTCGAAGAGGTGTAGGGTAGGAAACTAGAAATCAATTAACATAAATCACATACATCCTTTCTTCCACCCACCACTGGGAAATTTGTAAAAAAAAATTAAAAAAAATATTCGAAAAAATATCTCTCAAACGATAATTGTTTAATTATTTAATCATTTTAATCAACCACGAAATAGGAATAAAATATTTTAAAATATTTATAATTTATTAAATTTTTAATTTAATACATATTTTCCAGACACAAAAAATTATAAAAAATAAATTAGTTTAATCTTTTTAACTAATTGTAAATTAAAAATAACATATTTTAAAATGTAATATCAACACATTTGATATATTTGATAAAAGAGTGAAAGACTTGTGAGAATGACATACTGGTAAGTTTTGATGTAGTCTCCCTCTTCACAAAGATCCATGTTGATGAAGCTATCGATATTATCAGAGGCATCTCGGATGTTGAAACTGTTAACCTTGTTGAGATTTGCTTGAAGTCTACATACTTCAGCTTTCATGGAGATATATACGAGCAAACAGAAGGGGTTGCGATGGGATCACCTCTTTCACCAATTGTGGCAAACCTCTTCATGGAACATTTTGAAAGAAAGGCATTGGACTCCTTCCCCTACAAACCCAAATGGTGGCTAAGATTTGTATATGATGTTTATAGTAATTGGCTACATGGGGAAACAGGATTAGAGGAGTTCACGAACCATCTCAACAACCAATCCGAGAGCATACAATTTATTGTGGAAAAATAATAAAAGATGTGCCTCCCCTTCCTAGATGTGCTTACCACAAAAAAACAAGACCGATCCTTAGGGCACCATGTATACAAAAAATCAATCCACACTGATAGATACGTGCATGTTGAATCACATCACCATCCTACAAAAAATAATAGTGCCATCAATACCTTAGCCACCCAAGCCATGAGAGTTTCATATGGAGACCATTTATATCAAGAGATCAGTCACCTTACAAAGGTCCTTAAAATTAATGGCTACAAGGGAAAATAAATTTATAAAACAATCAAGAAGGACCGAAGAGGGAGAAATAGAGATCGAGGATAAAAAAACGATAATCTAAGAGATAATATCCCATACATCTGAGGTACTACTAACAAAATTTCCAAGATCCTAGGAAGAAGAAGTAGAAGAGTATCTTTCTCTCCTCCAAAATAAATAAAAAATATATTAGACTATGCTAAAGATCTTATGGAATCAAAGCTTCATAAAGGGGTGTATGCAATATCTTTCTCCTGTGACAAAGTATACATTGGAGAAACAGGGCGCTCAATCAAAACCAAGTTAAAAGAGAAAAACGAAGATATACATGGAAGGATAAAAAAAATATACCAGTGTTGAGTACTCTCACACCTCTAGTCACCACATATATTTGGAGAAATAAAGGGTATTTGCCAACATCCCTCATCACTACAAAAGAAAAATATGAGTGGCACTTGAGATCGAAATATTTGATAACAATATCAACCTTGACAATGGTTTAAAATTGAAAGAAGATTGGAAACCTATTGTGCATCATATTAAAAACCAACTCATCCTCCTTAGAACTCCTCAATATGTAACTCAAGTCGAACCTAATCATTGATGTGTTCAACTCTTGAGCTATTTCATATTAATAACATTAATGACGGAGAGGGGAGAAGTCATGATTTGTTTTGTTCCCCTGAACCTACTTTAGGGTTTGAAACGTCGAAAATTACTTTCACTCCAAATGCATATTTTTTCCCTTGTTAATTAAATTACATCTGTGTGAAAAATGAATATTGAAATCATGGTCGTCTATGGAAGGGAAATTACTTACAAGATTCGTCACTTTGAAAACCTAACAATCAAGATCGCTCATCGATCCACTAACTTGGCCTTTTTAAAGAGATGTTGTGACAAACCAACTTCACAATTGTAAACCACCGACTAAAAGACAGACACTTAAGAATTCACAGATCTAAGTCTTGTTTTGATAAGAGGTGAAAATAGATGCACAAGACAAGAACTAAATGGGTTGTCTAAGAATGCGTTCGACTTACGCATGTTTCTTTCTAGGGTTCTATGCATATATTTTTGGATCAATTTAGAAGTCAGCACAACCATAAAAGCATAACATGCCCATACCACAAAAACAAATATATAGGTCAAAAAAATTGATCGTTTAATAATAAAATAGTGACACAATGCCCATGAAAAGAAGAGTTGTGTCATCAATATTGTAGGTATAACACTGGATGAAGACACAACGAAACTACTGGAGAAAGGACTCAAATTTACAGTGGCTCCAAGAAACATATCATTTGAAGATGTAATTTGCAAATTGTTCTTAAGACTGCGATACCCCCCAAAAAAAAAATATCGAAGGAAGAAATTGTGGCCTTTAAAATGTTAAAGGAAAGCAAGAATATTATGGTTTTAAAGGAAGACAAAGGTAACACCACTATGATTCATAGAACATAAGACTACAACCAAAAGATGAGAGAACACTTGGCATGTGGTAGCTACATGAAGGTGTAGAAAGATCTCATAAAAAAAATTATAAATAAAGTCTCTTTGGCAATAAATAATTCTTCCTTGGATGACAATTTAAAAAACAATTCAACTCTGATTAACACAATAATTCCACACATTTATGGTCTTCCAAAAATACATAAGAATGGCATTCCATTGAGACCTATTTTCAACACAATAGGCTCCCCCACTTATGAACTAGAAAATTACTTGGCAAGTAAACTCAAACCACTAGTAGGAAGCACTTATTCTCTTATTAAGCACTCAATGCATCTCGTACATTTGATGAAAGAGTGGACGACTGATGAGAATGACATATTGGTAAGTTTTTATGTAGTCTCCCTCTTCACACCAACCTTTGTTGATGAAGCTATCGATATTGTCAGAGGTATCTTAGATGTTGAAATTTATAACCTTGTTGATATTTTCTTGAAGTTTATACACTTCAACTTCCGTGGATATATATATGAGAAAATGGAATGGGTTGTGATGGGATAACCTCTTTCACCAATAGTGGAAAACCTCTTCATGGAACATTTTGAAATAAAGGCATTGGACTCCTTCCCCCACAAACCCAAATGGTGGCTAAGATTTGTGGATGATTTTTATAGTAATTGGACACATGGGGAAACAAGATTGGAGGAGTTCACGAACCATATCAACAACCAGTCTAAGAGCATAAAATTTACTATGGAAAAAGAAGAAAATGTGTGCCTCCCCCTCCTAGATGTGCTTACCACAAAAAAACAAGACGATCCTTAGGGCACCATGTATACAGAAAATCAACCCACACTGATAGGTCCCTGCATGTCGAGTCATATCACCATCCTGCAAAAAAAAATAGTCTCATCAATACCTTAGCCAACCGATCCATGAGAGTTTCAAATGGGGACCATTTAGATCAAGAGATCAATCACCATATAAAGGTCCTTAAAATTAATGTCTATAAGAGAAAATAAATTTATAAAAAAATTAAAAAGGCTCAAAGACGAAGAAATAGAGAACGAGGCTCAGAAGAATATAATCCAAGAGCTAATCTCCCATACATCTGAGGTACTACTGAAAAAAATTTCAAAATTCTAGGAAGAACAAGTATAAGAGTATCTTTCTCTCCTCCAAAATACATAAGAAATATGTTAGACTATTTTAAAAATCCTATTGAATCAAAGCTTCATAAAGGGGTATATGCAATACCTTTCTCATGTGGAAAAGTATACATTGGAGAAATAGGGCACTCAATCAAAACTAGGTTAAAAGAGAACAACGTAGATATACCACATGGAAGAATCAAACAATATACCATTGTTGATCACTCTCATGCCTCTAATCACCACATATGTTTGGAGAACTAAAGGGTATTAGCTAATATCCCTCATCACTACAAAAGAAAAATATGAGAGGCACTTGAGATCGAAAGATTTGATAACAACATCATATGTGGTGATTGTTTAAAATTGAAAGAAGGTTGGAAACTTCTTGTGCATCATCTTAAAAACCAACTCAGCCTCCTCAAAAATTCTCAATATATAACTCAAGCCGACCCTAATCATTGATTTGTTCAAATCCTGAGATATTGTATATTAATAACATTGATGACAGAGAGAGGAGAAGTTGTGATATATTTTAGTTCTCCTGAAGATGAACCTGCTTTAGGGTTCGAAACGTCGAGAATCACTTTCACTCCAAATGAAACATTTTCGCTCATTAATTATATTTTAAAATATTTTATGATTTATAAGATATTTAATTTAATACATACTTCCCCAAAGGCATAAAAAAACTATAGAATTTTTTTTTCCTAAAAGAAAAACATTAGCAATCAAATTGTTTTGACTACAAAACGAAAGTATCATCTCTGAGGTGTTAGGGACTAACTAGAAAAAACTGATATCATTGCAAAGCATGTAAAATACGACTGACAGAAAATGAAAATTTCACACAATGATATTGAGGATAATGTGTCTATCACAAAACAAGTGAAAACATTGTATAATAGAATAAATATTAATAAAATGCAAAATAGAAGTATAATTCATCTTTATTATTAATGTAAAGAACACTCTATTGAAAGAAGCAATGAGAAATGGATTTATATTTTCAAACAATCAAAATACCTTAAGTTTAAAAAGAAAATGATATGAAACTAAAGCACTTACTTGGATGTAAGTACTCGCCTTACTTCTCAACATGTAATTTTCCAATGCTCTAGTCCTTAAACTTTTATCTTCCATTGTACCACTTCTCGCGAGATGCCAACAATTCCACCAAAGAAGAAAACAATCACCATCTTATCCTTCCTCTCTCCCAGTGACCTCAAAATGGAATCCTCAATGATTTACAAGTCTTGGATAGTTTGCATGCATAGGTATTTTAGTAAAAAAAAAATCGCCAACTAAGAGCTCTCCCTCTCATATCATTTGTCGATTTTAGAGAGTGGAACTCTAGTGATTTTCATAACTGCTTGGTTTCTTAATTTCTCTCTCTTCCAACTATCCTTAGTATTCATATGGTTATTAACAAATAGGTTTTAGCAATCCAGAAGTAGGACTCATGAGGTAGGAATCAATACCACCAAGACTATGATTTCATCAGCTTTGAATCCATTTTGAGATTTTGCAATAGTAATTTAGTGAGCTTGTTTTCAAAATATCCACGAATCATTTTGATATTGAAAATAGTCAAGATGGGGAGGAATGGGTTTAGAAATCTAGTTTCATAATAGTAATAAATTCTCCAAACCATAGGCCATCTCCAACACACAGACTAAACCATTGAAAATATAGGGAGTAAAAGATACCAATCTTCTTCATTGAGAAGCATCTGATGGGATATGAGAACACTCACAGTACGATGAACATGAATCCAAAATAGATTTGTTGGCTTCAATAATGGATACAGACTCTAGAGTAAAGGGTGGTGGGTTTCTTTATGTAGGAAGAGTTAATACTTCATTAACCACCACCCGCTTCCAAGGCACTTGGATATTACATCTTACTAGGTACCTACAACAACTATTAGGTAATAGGTTACATGTAGACAATACTTGGGATTCAACAATGGTATCCAGGTTCCAACACATGTCCAAGTTGCAAGAAAAAATTAATGATTTTTATAAAAAAATATTAAAACATACACAAATACATTCCATCTAATTAATTTCTCAATCCATGAGATGGTCAAACAAAAAATTTAATAGTATTTGACGGGAAAAATGGCCTATGATAGAATTTTTTCTCATCATATTTCAATCCTAGTTAGAGGTACATAGTATGAGGTCATCCTCTTCGAATGAGGTTTGTTGCGTACAAGGTCATCCTTTTTTAATAAGGTCCACTAGGTAGTTAGTGTGTGGTTACTTAATATAAATGTGTCATCCTTCTGGAATAAGGCCTATTAAATTGTTGGTATTCATTAATGTTAGGACCAATATTAGGGATTAGTATTTGGGTAACGATAAATTATTTATAAAAGTTGGAAGTTGTGTATTACTTAGTCAAGGATTATTATTGTATCGGGGCAAGTTTTCCCAACATTGCTTACCTTTTAGAATTTTAGTAAAAGTTTTGTTTAGGTGAAAACATGAAAATAGGTAACACTTCTATTTTTCTTCAACAAAAAAATAACAAAATTTATTTCTTCAACTTCAACTTCAACTTATCTAAACTCATATTTGCAAGACATTGGGATGCCTTCATCCAACTTAGATGAATATGAAATTATAATGACAACTCTTAATGGTCTCGCAAGACATTGGGATGCCTTCATCCAAACTATTTGTGCAATGAAAGAGAAACTCCAGTTTGACAGTTTATGGGAAGAATGTGTTCAAGAAGAAGCAAAAGTATCCAACCGAGAAGTCTTCCTATTAAGAGATGAATATCAAGCCCTAGCTACTCATGCTAAAGGAGGAAAGAAAAATTCTCATTTTCAAAAGGAGACCACTTTCATAAATAATCTCACCCTCCAAAGAGATTCCAAAAATATCATAAGGGTCAAAGAAAGGGAAAATATTTCTCCTCTTATTAATGTTATCATTGTGATAAGATGCGACACATTGCTAAGAATTGTCCAGCCAAAAGGGAAGAATACAAGAAGAGAAATAAAAAAAATACAGCATTCCCATGTAGTTGAAGATGATGAGACACCCAATAAGTCAACTAAAGAAGAGATTGAATATTATGTTTTGTTTTCATCCCTCTCGGGATCTGTGACACCTAGAGAGGATACTTGGATCATAAATAGTGGTGCCTCTAAGGACATGAAAGGTTAGAAAGACATTCTTTCTATCCTTACAAAAAAGGACTTTCCTCATAAAGTTTCACTTGGAGATGATTATCAGTACCCTATCAAAGGAATGGGAGAATCCACCTACAAACTTGATTAAGGAAATCCGATGAGAATGAAGGATGTACTTGATGCAGTACCAGGTTTGATAAAGAACTTAATTTCTATCTCATCTCTAGATAAGAAAGGTTTAAGAATTGCATTCATAGATGGTGAAGTTCTTATGTGTCCTAAAGGAAAAACTATAGAGATGCAGTTGTTATTGGAACAAAAGAAGGTGGGTTGTACAAGTTAAAAGGTCACTCAGATGTAGCCTTGACTCACTCTACTAAAATTCATTGTGAAATTTGGCATTGAAGACTAGCTCACATCAACTACAAAGCCTTACCATATGTAAGAAAGGTAGTTACAGGTTTACCAGAATTAAACGTTGATCATGAAGGTGTATGAAAGGGATGTGCACAAGGAAATAACATAAAGAATCATTTTCCAAAGAGAGAAAATAAAACAAAAGGAATCTTGGAACTTGTCCACTCATATGTATGCGGTCCGATTCCATCAACCTCTCTAAGAGGGTATGTATACTATGTATATTTTATTGATGATTGCTCTCGTAAGACTTGAATTTATTTCTTGAAATCAAAAGATGAAGTACTTGGAAAATTCAAGGAATTAAAAGCCTTGGTAGAAAACCACTCCGAAAGGAAAATCAAGATACTTAGGTTAGACAATGGAGGAGAGTACTCAAATGAATTTGGAAGCTTTTGCAAATATGTTGGGATTAAGAGGGATCTCACCACTCCCTATAATCCTCAACAAAATGGTGTAGCAGAAAGAAAGAATAGAACGATTATGGAAGCAGTAAATACTATGATTCATGATCAAGATCCTCCAATGCACTTATGGGATGAAACAAAAAGAACATTAGTATATGTCCAAAATAGATTATCCCATAGTGCACTTGGACTCAAAACCCCCAAAGAAATGTTCACCAGAAATAATTTAGAAGTAATCCATCTAAAAATATTTGGTTGTCCAGTATTTGTACACATTCCAAAAGAAAAGAGAACTAAGTTGGATCCTTCAGGAAAAAAGGGAAATTTTTTTGGATATTGTGAGGTATCTAAGGCCTTTAGAATTTACATACAAGGTTACAATCATATTGAGATCAGCAGATATGTAACCTTTGATGAAGATGAAACACTCAAAAGATCAAGGAAATGTTAGCTTGAAGAAGTATATGAAGAACAACCTATAGCTCCCAGAGTTACAGAATCTGTGAAGGAAGTTACAGTTACTCCTGATGATGAGATTCCAGAAGATCATGATATGATAGAATCTCAAGAACCTCCCCATATGACGATCTCTCACAAGAGAAAGTCAACTTGGGTGAGAGAAATTATTCAAGATGTAGAGAAGTATGGTGTCCCAAAAGGAACCATGAGACAAAGCAAGAAACCTAAGCCATTCTCCAACTATATGGCCTTGATGTGTGATCTCATAGAAAAGGAACCTACTTTCTTTGAAGAAGCCATTCATAAGAAATAATGGATGGATGCCATGGCAAAAGAATACCAATCCATTATAAAGAATGATGTATGGGAAGTAGTTCCTAGACCAAAGAACAAAGATGTGGTATCTTTCAAGTGGATATACAAGATAAAACATGCAAAAAATGGAAGTATTGAAAAACATAAGGAAATATGTGTGGTTCGTGGATTTTCTCAGAAGGAAGGTATTGACTATGAAGAAACATTTTCTCCTATATTTATATATACTTCTATCAGAACCATCATAGCTCTTGCAACCAAAATGAAGTGGAAGTTACACCAGATGGATGTGAAAAAAACCTTCTCTAATAGTGTTATTGAAGAATAAGTGTATATAAAACAACCATGAGGGTTTGAAGTTGAAGATAGAAAGACTCATGTATGCAGGTTGAAGAAAGCAGTGTATGGGTTGAAGCAAGCTTCTAGAGCTTGTTATGACAGAATTGATAGTTTTTTGACGAGCTTGGGCTTTACCAAGAGTAAAGATGATTCTAACATTTACTTCAAGGTTATGAATGATGAGCCAATCATATTGCTACTATATGTGGATGATTTATTCTTGACTGGAGAAGAAAAGATCATCACGGATTGTAACAAGAAGATTGCAACAGAGTTTGAGATGAAAGACCTAGGTTCAATGCATTATTTCTTAGGTCTTGAAATTTGCCAGAGTCTAGAGAAGATCTTCCTTAACCAAGGGAAGTATGAAGTTGAAATACTGAAGAAGTTGGACATGTTGGAATGTAAAGCCATGAACACACCCATGGAAATTAATTTGAAGCTCCTAGTTGATACTTCGTCAGATTTGGATGATGCTACTCTATACAGATAGATTATTGGATCGTTGATATATCTAGCGAATACCAGGCCAGATATATGCTTTGTTGTGAACACTTTAAGTCAATATCCTGTGGATCCCAGACATGTTCACCTTATTGTTGCAAAGCATGTGATGAGATACCTTAAGGGTATGTTGGATTATGGTCTCTGTTATACTGGAGATCATGAATTTAGACTGTATGGATATATTGATTCAGATTGGGCTGGAAGTGCTTCAGACAGGAAGAGAACTTTAGGATGTTGTTTTAGTTTGGTGTCACCCATGACTTCATGGAAAAGCAGGAAGCAATCCAGTATTTCTCTCATCACGGCTGAAGCAGAATATATTGCAACATGTTCCACCATTTGTGTAGCCATATGGCTTCAAAAGTTGTTGATAGGTCTGTTCGATCTGGAGATGGAAGCCATCGTGATTCTATGTGATAACCAGAGTTGTATAAATATGACAGAGAACCCAATGTTCCATGATAATTTGAAGCACATAGAGATCTGGTATCACTACATCCATGATATGGTGCAGAGGGGAGTTGTAAAGCTCGAATATGTTGGCATAGATGAGAAAGTTGTAGATGTGTTGACCAAGCCTCTGTCTCGTGTGAAGTTTGAG
The DNA here is from genome assembly GCA_032191745.1 of Picea mariana. Classification (NCBI taxonomy): domain Eukaryota; kingdom Viridiplantae; phylum Streptophyta; class Pinopsida; order Pinales; family Pinaceae; genus Picea; species Picea mariana. Next base: position 21,037 of record JASDQU011027812.1, on the reverse strand, counting down.
TACTTCTGATACAATCTTGGTATTTTCTAAAAGGACCTCCCTTGAAAGGGGAGTGATGTTAATGTTATTATGGTATCCTTACCAACAATGGGTAGCTCCGTTAGGATTTTAGGTTCTAGGGGATTGATAATCCCTAGGAATATCCCGAAGGTTTGGTAAGGACGATCTGTCAGAGTACCTGTGCATGTATATTCCATTTGTAGTCAACAGTGATAGCTCTGCTAGGATTTAATATCCTAGGGAATCTTATGATTCTTGGACAAATCCCAAAGGTCCAGTAAGGATGATTTGTCAGAGTACCATGTGGTAGCTTGTTAGGATTTTATATCCTAGGGAATCTGATGATTCCTAGGCAGATCCCGCAGGTCCAGTAAGGACGGTCTGTCAGAGTACCACAAAATGTTTTTGTTTCACCTACCTCATTTTGTTTCTATATGTTGATGATGTTGTTACAGCCTTTTTTTGTTGACGATGTTGTTCCAGCCTCATGTTGTTGATGATGTTGTTTCAGCCTCGTGTTGTTGATGATGTTGTACCAGCTTTGTGTTATTGGTGATGATGTTGTTCTAGCTTCATGCTATTGATGTTGATGTTTCAGCTTCATTATGATGATGATGATGATGATGATGGTGATGTTACTCCATCTCCATAAAGTGAACGATGATGATATTGATGATGAGAAAAACTTTCAATGATTTGTAGATGTGTCAGTCAGTGCTCCAGACGTTGATGATGATGTTTCCCTCTCTTTCTCTTGATGATGTTGGATTGGGTCATGTCATTAGAATACACTTCTCATTAAGAGGGAGTGTTGAAATATTGTAACTTTGAAGAATATTCTAATTATATTTGAGTTATTATTGTATAGAGCAAATCCCCTTTTGTGGATTGATCATACTAGGTCTTGTACAAGACCAAATCCCCTTTTGTGGATTGGTCAAACCATATTTATATGGTGGTATTTGTAAATTCGACCCCTAGTGTTTATAAAGTGGTTTTAACCACTCCTAGAAGAAGTCAGCCCTACTAAGTGAAGAGACATAAATCTAAGCACCTCCTCAACTAGTATTTATATGTGAGGATGGTGCCTCACTTATACACACTCACACTCACTCATCTAGTGTGCATATCTTGAAGGCAGTTGCAGTTGTAGGAGGAAGGAGAAGAGAGGTGCATGCTCAGTATTAGTTTATTCTTGGTGTTTTAGTCTTAATCTTGGCATTATATTGGAAATCTATTATTGAGGAAGTTTTGTTGGGTTTTCTTCCCCATGAGGGTTTCCCGAGATAAAATGTTGTGTACCTTGTGATTTTGTTTCTTTCAGTGATCCTCTTTATGTTGTTGTTTTAGAAATGCATTGAATGCACATGTAATTTGGAAATAACCTAATAACAACATTAAAACTTAACAAAGTTGAGGAGAGTGGTGAAGAATCAAGGGTAGGTTGGTGAAAGTTCAATTAAATAGATTGTTGAGGGTGAGTGGATTGTTTCTTAGTAATTAATTTATTAAATTTATGAACTTGCTTGGAAGAGGTTAATTCAAAAAGACTAGAAGTTGCAAATATCAAAGCAAATAATTGAATAGAATAGAATGGACCAAATATCAAAGCAAATAATTGAATAGAATTTAAGATGAAGCTTTAAAACCTTGTGAGATAAGTGGATGAGATATGACCTTTTAAAGTGAATTTCTGCACAAAGAATAACATTGCTTGCCCTTGTAAAACGTGGTTGAGATCAATCCTTCGATGATGCTAATGAATATGCATAAAAGGAGGGAAAATAAAATAATCATGGCAACACTTCAAAAAGGTAAGATCAACAAATCTTTTCATAATTTTAACTTTGAGGTTTTAAAAAATCTAGGTGACCTTGAGATAGTCCTCTCCATAGAGATTTAGAATCTGTGTGTAGACTTTCATAATTAGTCATAATGTTGCTTGAAATTTATATAGATAAACTATGTAAAATATATACAAATTTAAAACATTTTGAGTGGAAACTCCACCCATCTTCAGGGGAAAACTAAGATAATAGAGAAGAGTGTTGGGGTTAAAAATATATAGGGTAATGATCAAAGGATGATCATTGTGAAATAAGAGGAAAAGAAAACAAACCATTGTGAAATAATAATGATTAAGAATAAAATAATTCAGGATTCATTATAAATTAATAAAGGTTATTTATTGTAGACATGAAAAATGAGAATTAAGAAAATCTTTTAATTCGACATGAAAATTGTAATAAAAGGAGGAAGATAAAAAGGGGTAAGTTAAGGGTAAAATGTTTTTAAATTCCAAAGAAAGAAAAAAACAAGAAAGGAAAAGGAAAAGCCAAAGGAAGAATAATCATGGTGGCCAGAAATAGGGGACACATAAAAATAAGAAACAGAAAGAGAGAGGCAAGGCTTAATGATTAAGACAATGTATAGTAGGATACCACGATTGACTAAGTTTGTAGCCATCTTCACAATTAAAATTATTAGGAGATTTTTCAATTTTGAGTGTTTCACGAATTATAAGAGAGGAAAGAATTTTAGTTTGGTCAAAGAATTATTTTCCATTATTTGAGCTTTATTTGTCTCTGAATATGGGTGGAGCGTCCACTCAAAATGTTCTCCAGAAAGTTCAAGCACAAAAAACAAGATTTGTAGATAATTGTCTTACCTTAATACACTTTTTTTTTTAAATATTTGTGGACATATAGTGAGATAAATCTAATGTTTATTAAGTTTGTATACTTTAAAATTTTAAGTAAGGATAATGAGGACTTACATGTGCATCTATTTTTTTTAGAAATAGCTATTCAACTTAGGGGGGGAATATATGCTCACAATTTGTGCACACATTGTAATAATCTTTGGACTATACTTTTTTATTTTTTAGATTTAATTACTATTA
>JASDQU011027811.1:18707-31618 GCA_032191745.1 Picea mariana | reverse complement strand
AGACCACGATTCTTGATACTCAGTCTCTGTTCGTCAAAAGTTGAGAACAAAGGTTACTCTCCTTCTCCTTTGCTCATCATTCACTCTCTCATTTCCAGAGTTCTTCTGATTTTTCCCTCTTGCAATCTCTGTCGCGTCTGCCCCCCCCTTCCCACACTTCTTTCCTGCCTTTTATTTTTCCAACGAGGTTGTGTGTGGCACAAACTTCCCCGTGGTGGTCAATTCTGAGGATTTTCACGGATGGGCGGTTCACCCCCATCCCTCATTAACTCATGAGGAGCCTCCTCACCTACCAACCTGGTGAGTAATTCATTTCGGGGCCAGCGAGATGCTCTTGATCTTCGGGCCAGTGAAGACCAAATATGGTATTGGTTTCGGTGGAAGTTAATGCCACCATTCTAGGTGCCTTCCACCACCTTTCATCAGCCATCGTGATCTCTTTTCTGCACATCCCCCTCCCAGCAGTCCTGCAACATATATTCATATCATTATTTACATTCGTCGACCTTTTATAATAAGGTCCATTCAAATCACACATTCACATCTTTGAGTTTGCCATCGTTCTTGACCAATATAGTTATTTTTACAGACTAGGGGAAACATGGTGTTACACAACAAGCCATCTATTCAAGCCGTGTAGTACCTACTACACCTTTGTCCTCAGAAAGTGCAGAATTGGGGGATGATCCCACCCAACTATGAAGATTAGTAGATGCAACAGAGGCTTGACTTCAACGAGCCAACGAAGAGAAGGAACAGGCTACAATAGCCTTGAAGAAATAAAACGAGGAGGTCTTAGAGCAACTTTGAGTTGCGCAGAAGGAGAAAGATGAAATCTGAGTGATGTTCGAGGAGAACAAAGCAACGATGCAGAAAAAAAAAGACCAGCTACTCACAGAGAAGACTCCATTCAAGGAGGCAGTGACTAAAGCACTTTGCTCTTTGTCAGGCTTGGCACAGCAGGAAGAAGAATCAGTCGAGATGTAAGTGGGGAAGCTCGCTGAAGCAATTCAACAGCTTCAAGTACGAGTATTGGAGCTAGAGATCCAAGCAGTTTTGAGCACTCCACAAGAAGTATGCGATCAGAGGGAAGAAATCGTTAAGAGCATAGTAGAAAGAATTAGGGCACTTGGCTCAAAGTGTAAGAAAATGAGTGATCGAAGTGCGCAGACCTATGAGGGCCTTGCAGAAGATATGGAGCTGAGGAAATTGGAAGCACGGCTCCAGGAAGCGAAGAAACATGCATCCACCATGAAAGCATAGATGAATCTTCTTACTGCAGTCGAGAAGATGAAAATATCACAGGAACAACGCGCAATTCAACTGTAGATTACCACTATCCAGAGCATAGTCATGGAAGTTACACAGAGGCTCCAGCTAGTGCAGGGCCAAGCCTGCACTCTTTTTGAAGAGGTTGAAGAAAAAGGCTCACAGCTAGACCAATTGGTTGTGACTGTGGAACAACACCTGGAAGGGCCTGTTATAGATCAAGTCATTCAAGAGTTCATCGAGTAGGAGGCTCTGGCAAAGTAGCAAGTTGAGGTAGCTCGAGCTAAGCTCGAGGCCTTCAAAGCAGTATTGGCCAGATCTGAGTGACTTGGGACGAGTCACAGGTGATTTTTGGGGGTCTGTTGGCACTTGACCAAGTTTTGAGGAAACAATGGTCATGTTCGACCATTTTTGGGACTTCAACAGGCTGGTCGAAGATAGAACACCCAGGCGGAGCTGAGATCACAGGATCTCACCTATGTTGCAGATTTTTTGGGCTTTTAGGGTTTATGTAATGGGTTAAGGGATGTTGGTCCATGGGTTTACCCATGGTCAAACCTTTTTGTAATGTATAAATAAGAAGATAGGACTTAGAGCGAATGTTGTTGTCCAGATGGTCTTTGTGCAAGAATATGTAAAGATTGCTAAGTGTGAATAAGTTGTTGGATTTGTGCATATTGTATGTTAAGGCTTGTAGAGATAAGTGCAAGTAATTGTAAGAAGGCTCTATGTTGAACAAAGGAGTTGGCTTTGTGCCTTGACGTACTGTTGGGAAGGTGGATTGGGTGCTTAGTGAATAGATCACTTGTCCGAGTTACGAAGCTTGGCTCTGTGGCTTTGTGCACAAAAGAAAAAGAATGTAAGAAGATTGAAGACTAACAAAGAAGAAGAGAAGAATATTGGTGGACGTAGCCCCAAACTGGGGTGAACCACGTATATCCAGTGTTGATGTGCTTTGTGCGATGTTATTGATGATGGTTATGTGTTTATCTACTTAGTGCATTGATATTTATATATGCTAGATAGTTATATGGATGCTTAGTGCTCTATTGATGTTGAATGAATGATAGATTTGAGTTAATGTTATGTGCTAAGTGACTGAAAGTACTTGATCTTGATTGTTACTGCGTTAATCTATAATTAGGGTTTGTTCTGCGATGTGAATATGACTCATGTACTAATGTATATTGTTGGCTAAGTTCTTTGTTAAGTGTTGTAATCACAGATCTGCGTCCCAGCTCGATTGTAGACACATGAGTCCTGCAACCCCCCCTTCTCCTACCTCGAGTGACACTTCATCTACTTCGCAGGTGTTGTCAAAAGGGTCGGTAGATAGGGTTTTTTTTGTGCGATGTTAAAGCGTTGAACTCTGGGTTTGCCCCTGTGCCAACACACCCCCCCACCCCCCCCATCATCACATGGATCTAGAGATTCAGGAGGTGAAATTACCTCATCAAGACACCCCTTATAATTGCAACTTCCTAAATCCCAAGCATCCTATGGAGCTTGATAAATCTAGATTCATATTGCATCAAAATAATAATTGGTGCTCGATACAAGACTCACTCTAAAGACGCTTGATCTAAATTGAACATGGTGAGTAAAAATCACCCGAGGAAGCATTGCATACCACCCCCCCACAATGCTAAATTGAGTGGAAAAGATGATGGCAATGGATGTAACAACTAATGGCTAAAGTATGGAGTACAAGACAAAGGTGGAAAATATGCAAAACAACCTAAGCAAGAAACACTCGAAAGTGGTGAGCTCTAAGAGATTGCGAAATAAGGAAGTACATGGAGATAAATGCTTGGTTACACTCCTAAAACTATCTACATGAGTGGCACCAAATCCACTACTCAAAGGTGCAGAATGAGAGGTACCATGAATAGTCATCATGGATAACAATCCTCGATATGGGTCCCAACAAATAAGGCCATTTTAGGTACCCATTTACAATAGAGGAATCAACATATGTTCATTGAGCTCATGATGAGAAAAACAATACCAACTAAGCAAATCATTGTGGTGTGCAACCACTCACTCGAAAGAGAGTGAAATGATCTTCGCAACTCCTAAAAAAAATGGGAAATGGAGACTTCATCAAAGAGTTATGGAAAAAACATGACCAATAACATCCAAAATACAATAAAGTGGCAAAACATTATGTCATGAATCACATGAAGCACAGATGGTTAACCCTTCAAAATGTGCAACATCATGTGAGATAACTCTCCCTTTGGAATATAAACATGATTCCAAAGCATTAAAGGAATGCAACAAGCCCAATAAAGGAGGCTCATGAAGCTAGTAGGAATGCCCCCATCAATCAAAGATATTTTCACAACCGCAAAGAACCCATGTCATGGCAACAACTCTCTGTTGCATCATTGTGGTGATCATCATGGCTAGCTTCTTTGACAAGACTGTACAAAAGCTCAAATTCATTTTTACGACCATCATTAGCACAACCCATGGCACAAGGAGGGAAATTTAAAACACTGCAATAACCTGCCTTAGAATTCTTCATTGCAAAACTTGATTGTTGCTCAACTAAGGCAGAACTCAAGAAATTTCACTTCATTTAGTTCAAGGGTTGGCCTAAGGAAAACTCCTCCTCTTTCACATAATTAATCTTATTGATGACCTTTCACATGAATAAGTCTCTGAGGACTCGATCCCCTGACCAATATTGTTGTGGTGATGACACGAATAATGTGTTGCATCTGTATTGAAACGATCTCTCTCACAAAAAAGATGTTTTGTCCAAGATTGGAACCCGTCACCGAAGCTAGACTCTCCAAACAACAAAGGCTTAAAGCTCCTCTGCCATTGAAGCCATTCAAAATGAAAATCCCAAGATAATTTCTGAGGGATTTCAAATACCACATGAAAATGTTGACTCCATAGGGGCCATTGGAACACCTTTAACGACATAAACTAGAAATATGATTTCCTTATGAATTTGACACCTCATCCATCGCATGCAGTGCCTCTGCCTCTACACGATCAACAGTGCAAACACCATTGGAAAATCAACCGTTGCAGAAATGAATAGTTGGAGGTTGGTCACTAGGAAGAAAATATCATGTTAATCATTAATGTTCTCCGCAAATTTTGAAGTCGATCGAATATTTGCACTCAGGTGACAAAATCCACTGATGTGTTTGCCTTGGAAAATCACAGGTTATAAAGAGAACGAATTGTAAATTGAACCAACGTCTTACAAACCCTAACACACAACAACTAGAAAATTTGAGTGATCTGAGGGAGCCGACTCATGGATCCGAATAGGCCAACATTATTGGATCTAAGGCTCAAGATCTTCAAATTTGAAATATGAAACATAGGGAAAGAAACACCAATGAAAGAAAAATTTCAGTCATAATCCTAAACTCCACATAATCGAAAATGAGGATGTTAAGAACCAAAGACTGAATACAAAAGCACCACAACAGATATACAAGAACAATATGCAAAATCTCCTTTATTACTATCAAACCCTTAAGGTAGGGCAACACCATACAATGGATCCTATTATGGAAGGGATCCTCCCCTATTCACTTGCCTCTTCGAGGGGGCAACCTCCTATTGAGCTACAATTCACAATACAATAATTCTCTTCATATCCCCTTACATTGCTTGAACCCTTTTATATAGTACTACCATTACCTAAGAACATTCTAGAGGAGGAATCTTCTAGAAGTAGAACCTTCTAAGAAGTCCTTTTACATTTATTATATCTAACTACCCATTTATTATATCTAACTACCATAGTGGGCCTTATTTAATAATATAGTGGACCTAGTCCACCTTACATTGAATGGCCTCCACTATCATCACTATGGGCCCTCTGCCCGCCCTCACTACCTCTCTAGCTACCTTACAAAGGAGGCAGTCACCAATGGCAACAACTTTTCCACCACACCAGCAGTGGTGGTAGTGATGGCCATGACAAAATGCCCTATCTCACTACCAATGAAAACAAAAACGAAGTGATAGAAAAATCTCTATGTCCTATGCGCTGATACCATATTTTAAATCTACACTAACTTGTATCATAAGTGAGTTTAAACTTCATACATAAAACATAACAACAATAAAATAAGTAGAAATGAACAAAGACTAAATGTGATATATATATGGTGATTTAATTAGCTCCTCAATTTATAGGAAATTGAAAGAATCTAAATGAACTTAAGTTACACAAATGTCATATGTTTAAAAATAAAGACAATCTAAACAAAAACACCAACATAATGTTATAGCCATAATTATTAGAAAGTAAAACAATCATCAACAAAAATCAAATCCCTCCCAATATAAACATTTATTCCATTTTTATATTCCCAAAAAAAATATTGCATCAAAAAATTTGTAATCCTTGAACCAATAACAAAACATTTACGTAACTATAAGCAATTATTTCTTTAACTATACACTTTCAAGCCAAAATATTGCATTTTAAGTTTTGATAAAAACCATAAATATAAACGTCTATAAATAAATAAATTATATTGAAAACAATTTTCAAATAAAGAAGAGCTGTAGGTTAAAGATTCTACTAAATAAAGATTTTTTTGAAAAATATTTGGTTGAAATCGGCTAAAAATTATTGGATTTTTAGATTTAAATTTAAGTGATTATTTCTGTATAATCCAAGTGCTTTGAAAATTTTTCAGTATGCTAAATCTATTTCTACATTCAGAAATAGATTTTGAAAAACAAAAAATAATGATTCATATAAATTTATATAGCTAAATTCCGAGAAAAAAAACTATTTCATAAAACAACTAGCCAACTACTATAAAAAAAAAATAAAAAACATGAAATAAAATTTCCATACAGCGTATCATGGAATACATTCTGCATTTCTCTTTACATCTATGAGACTGTAAAACCTGCGTGTCACTATCCCTCCCTCGTCCACATCTTCTGTATCCAATTCATCCCCTCTGCCATGTGTAGAGCGATACACAGCAACCTTGTCCTAGTACCTTTCATCTTTAAGCAATTTTGAATCTCCTGTCAACATAAATATATGTAACATTCTTCCGCCTGATCCGCCTCAACGGACTGTGTCGTACACCTGAGATTGGCCACGACTATTACTCGTTTCAAGTCTTACACGGGTGACTAAAGCCACCACTGAGACTGCTGGTAATAAAGCACATGAATATTGCATCGCGTGAATCAGGGTGGACATACAGGAGATCTAGCTGTGGTTTCTGCAGGGACATCCAGAACTGTAATACACTCAAAATTGTTCAGCACATATCGCATTACTTCTCGTGAGAATCTGCACAAATTTCATAAATTCATATCAATTCATTTTAGTTGCTTGTTCTGATTCATAAATTCATATCAATTCATTTTAGTTGCTTGTTCTGATTCAAAGTTTTAATTATGATATCAAATTCAATACTAATCCAGTTTTCTCAAAAGTCCATTCATCCACTCATATCAATTAATTTCAGTTGCTGGTTTTGATTCAAAGTTTTAATTATGCCAAAAGGCGTATACCTATTAGTAAATCATATTCATTGATTTGGGAAGACGACTAAGAATATGCCAGCATCTTCAATTGTTAACCATCAGATTAGAATTTTAGATTAAAAGATGATTAATTGTGCTCATTACCAATAGGCGTATATCTATTGGTAATGAGCACAATTAATTAATTGATTCAATTAATTATGATATCAAATTCAATACTAATCCAGTTTTCTCAAAAGTCCATTCATCCACTCATATCAATTAATTTCAGTTGCTTGTTTTGATTCAAAGTTTTAATTATGCTTGGTTAACAATTGAAGATGCTGGCATATTCTTAGTCGTCTTCCCAAATCAATGAATGTGATTTACTCTTCACAACTTCCTTGTATTTCTGAATGCATCCATTAACCTGTTTACTTGTTAACATTTACCTAATCATATTAAGAAATTACTTCAGCACTATATGATTGCCACATTTAAATGATTAACCTTTGAGATTGCCACTTTTAGATTTCCTCAATTGTCCAGACGTTTCATTTTCTGACTACCAGTGCGTTTCATTTTCTGACTACCAGTGCGTTTCATTTTCTGACTGCTCATGCGTTTCATTTTCTGTCTTTCCGATATCTTTCGACGTTTTCCAGCCTCGATTTAAAAGCTGTGCTAGTTATGATATCAAATTCAATACTAATCCAGTTTTCTCAAAGGCCCACCATGTGATCATAGCCTTTTCTACTAAAGATAACAGTTCACATGTAAGAGGGCGATGTCTGCACAAATTTCTCAAATTTCGGTTGTATATTATTTGCTTTTAAATTAAAAATATGATTGGCCTGGCTACTATCTATCTTCCACTACAATTCAATTAATATCACACACCATACACTAAGAAAAATCAACTGTACGCCTTTGCCACAGGAACAACAAAACATACCCCAAGATCACTTCATATATATATATGAAGTGACCATGGATATAGGAAAGTAAAATGATACTCACAAAAAATTGGAAAGCATCCTTCCAAATAACCCTATTGTTTGTTGAAATATGAAGACAATTCAACCGTTCCGGCTGACACAACCATCTACAATCTGCAGCTTCCAACACGTCTCCACTTTGATCTCTTCCAATGATTTCAGACCTTCATCATTTAGGGTTTCCATTTTCACACACCCATCTATGTTGAGAAATTTAAGATGTACAAGACTTGAAAGATCTGGCAATGTCTTTAATTCGAAGCAAAATTTCAGGTTCAGGTACTTTAAAGACATTTGTTTTGTCATTCCCTCCGGCAAGTGTACTAATTTAGCACAGCCTCTGAAGTCAACATACTCAAGTGTGGATATTTCTCCCAAAATATCCTTTGGGATGGACAAATTAATGCAGTACTGCAATGCTAGATATTGGAGATGCAATAATTCAGAGAAGGAATTAGGCAGTTCAGTCAGATTAGTGCAACGGGATAAATCTAAATGTCTTAGGTTTTTAAGTTCGCCGAAATGAATGGGGAATGATTGTAGAGTTGTGAAATATTTGAAAGCTATCTTATTCATCAGGGTTCCTATCCATTGTGGAAATTGGGAAAAAGATGGCATGGCGCCTTGTTAACCAGCACAGATATTTCTACAGATAAATAATCAGTTACAGGATAAGATTTCACTATGAGGAAATAAAATAAGACGCTGATTATTTTCCTTACATAAGCTGGTCTCCAAATCATAATTATATTCGAGAAGGTAAATCACGTTTCACCAACTATTCCACACAATCATCTTAGCTAGTTGACCGTGGGAAATCACGTTTCACGTACTTTTCAACACTGTTTGTTGTAGTTACGTCCAAAAGCGTATCTCTATTGAAAATTAGCACAATTAATTAATCACTTGTTAATAACTTCCTTGTATTTCATTTTTTGGCTGTGCTTTTCATTTTCTGTTAGCGCTTTTCAGCCTTCATCAATCATGATTTTGAATGACTATACTAATTAAGTTAAGTTAAGAATATGAAATTATTTTTTTGGGATTCTACTATATAAATTTGTACTAAATCATTATTAAAAATTATTTTAATACGTAAATAGATTTAATTACAATATTCTAAACACTCTATCAACATTTTACCTTTTTATTTGTTTTCATGTTGATTTTGCCTAATAATTGAATATGCAAATTTGATTGGATTCCGATAAAAAAAAAACCCAAAATAAAACGAACCCTTGTTTAACTAATTCTTATTTAATTTGGGGACAATTTAACAATGACAATGAGTAGGGTGAAGGAGCTACTCCAAAGTCATGGCGAAGGCCCACTCTCAACGTCATGGGCGGTGCTGACTACGTAGAAAACGTTGACATATAGTAAATTTCCAAAGTCCATGGCGACGGCCCGCTCCCAACGTCATGGGCGGTGATGACTACGTAGAAAACTTTGACATATCGTTAAATCCCCCTCGAGCATAATGGGGGTTATAAGGTCCAAATTAAGTTTCAACTTCGACATGAGCATTTTATTTGGGTTTTTGACTTGACACTATGGGAAAGCTAGGATTAGATATGGAAAAGTTAGGATTAGATATGATTTCAATTGGGGCCAACGGCCAACACAATGAGTACTAAGTCTGAAATTATTAGATTAGTGTAAATATATCTTGAGTGATTTAGTGAGAAGTGTAATATTTTTTAATTTAAATTATTTATTATTTATTTTAAAAGATTTGATTTTTTTTCATTATATTTCGAGTTAAAATGAATTTAAGTTGGTTTCATAAAAGTTAAATTTATTGTTTTTTTTTTCAATTTTTATAATCTAAAAAAAATTGAAACTTGATCACTATCTAAAGTTAAAATAGATTTACATTGGTTATTAGTATGTGTATATGTATATATATACACACATATTTTAACCAATCATAACAATATTTTTATTTTTAATTAGTGTATATATAAAGTTATATTGAAATATTTTATTTAAGGTGGACATTAAAATATGTTATTTATGGTTGACATTGCAATATTTTTTTAAATGTCACTTTCCAACTCCATGTTAAGTATGGAAGGAACTCTATATAAAAAACATATATCCACATAATAAGGTGCATATTTGTCATTAAAATATATTTTTTAATGTTATGTGTCAATTCCATGAAAAAATTATACATCTCCCTTATAATAATTATAATATAATATGTTGTAATTTAAATTTTATTAATATTTTTTAAATGTTATATATCAATTTCATGAAAAAATTACACATCTCCCTTATACTAAGTAGTAAAAAAAAACTTTATTTATAATTTTTCTCATACGTCATATCACAACTATATACATCACAATTATATCCAACATAAACTTGAAATAAGTATTTATAATTTTTCTATGCACCTCACATGACAATTATATAAAGATAAAGTTAAAATAGTTATTTCTAATTTTTCTTTTCACCTCACAACTCTATCAAGGATAAAGTTGAAATGCATTGAAGCTTGTAGGCGTGGTATCTCTCGTGCTAACCAAGACAACAAAACCAATGCTTATTGTTTGACAAAGTAGTGGGTGTCTACAATGTACACCTTTGGCTTGAAGATTTGTTTTTCAAAGAGTCAAAACCCATGAATTGAATTGATTACATTTTAAAGGATTCGTAAATTAGAATATTTGCAGGCGTACAATACTATTATGTTAATTATCTCATGGGTATTGACCAGGATTTGCTTCTTTTATGTCCCTATTGAAGGCTTTGAATTATTAAAAAATGTTAAGCTAGGTTAAGTTCGGAGTGATATTTTTATTTCATCTTTCTTTTTTATTTTTATTTTTTTGCCATTTTGTTTATAAAAAAGGAAATGTTTGGACAATTCCTTAAACAAAAAGTATCTTTAAGGAATCTATTAAAATGTAGGTGTTGTTATTTTTGTTATTTTTGGAAAGGCTCCATTATTAATGGTTATTTATATAGAAACAATGGTAAGTTAGAGTGGGCATCCAAATGAGGTCCAATCGGTCTTTAAGCCACATTGATCTTAGTTTCCTTTATTTTTGTAAATGTTAATTGCTTGAAAAATAAAGAATGGATGATGATGCGGCATTCTAGCTTACATCAAGCCACAAAAGGGTAGCACTTTGGTCACATATAGTGGTGGTGCTCATGATTAGAAATTATAGGGTTTTATGGAACCATAATTATCAAGGAAGGTCGTGTTTTTGGTTTCACTTGGAGAGGAAATAAGGAAACAATGTAATTGAATTATTGGTCACTATGCGGATTCTATTGAAAATATTGTTATCATTGATGTCAAAGATAGGGGGAGACCATTGATGTCCAAGATAAAGATTACAAGATGGAGATTGTTGGAAATATTGTTTTTTTCATTTTTGATGCTCAATTTGGATACCCTATATTTGAAGGCCTTTTTACTCTGAATACCTAGCTCAAAGGGGAGCATATGATATATGGTTGAAAAGATTATCCAGATACCTTTCCAACAGTAAATGACACTCCCTCTAACTCCATAGAAATGGGGAGATGTGAAAGATTATGTCAGGTCAACCCAAACTGAAAGTACAGGTAGATCGAGCTAGTTTTATAGGTTGGCCCAACCAGTTTTACGGGTCGGCCTAGCTAGTTTTACAAGTCAGCCCCATAAGTGAACATAGAAACACTATAAATACATGATAAAAGTGCACACTTGAAGAGCATCCAAGCAAGAATAGAAAGTAGAAGTGCACATAAGTGATCTGAGGTGGGCAAGAGGAGTTGGGGAGAATTCTTGGGGTCTAAAGGTGCACAAGAGGAGTTTTCTTGGAGTTTTAAGGGTGCACTATAAAGGGCGAAGATCTATGATGTTGCAAAGTGTGTTGTTTTGATGTTGTGATGTTGCAGTCTAGAATCATATTCTACGAATGATGCTCTGAGGTTTTCTAGGTAATGAAGGATAAATATGACTAGGGTTTGAAGCTATGTCTGAGGTATGAAGCAAGGAGAGGCGCTAGAGGATGAAAGTTAAGGCTATGATGATGTTGTGAAAAGAATGAAGTATGAAGCATGTAGGTGAAGTAAAAACTACTATGTGTATGAAGACATTAGATTGGTGTGTACACACGTCTTACTAAGTTGGTGCTCAACTAAGGGGATTGGTGTTTCCAGTAGGTTGGTTCCTCCACAATATCTTGTTGAGTTTATGCTCAACTGAAGAGATTGGTGTCTCTAGTAGATTGGTACCTACACAATATCTTGTTCAATTGGTGCTCAACTAAAGAGATTGGTATCTCTAGTAGGTTGGTTCCTACAAGATTTGTAACAGTAGGTTAGTGCCTACAAGCATTTATAAAGATAAGTTTATGTGGTTTTCTCCCACACGGGTTTCCAAATTAAACTATGTGTATTGTGATTTGAGTTTACATGCATTTACTATTTTAAAGTTAGTTAATTAATGAAGAATGATCATTTAAAGTAAAAGTATCTTATGCTTATTCACACCGCACTCAGTATAAGCATAAGTTCAACAATTGGTGTCAAAGTAGGGTGCTTTGGAAATAGTCTAACCACTGGAAGAAAGATCTCGAGAGAACACATGGCTAGGCAAGAATGTTTCTTCACAAATAGGGCTTTGTTGTTTGATGGAACAAAATATGCCTTCTAGGGCATAAGGATGGGAAAATATCTAATGTCCCTTAGTTTTGATATTTGGCAATCAGTCGTGACTCATTATATAGCCCCAACAACTCCACCAATAGATGCAGGCATGAACAAGCCTAGTGAAAATAATGCAAAAGTAATGAATGTCATCTTGTGTGGTCTATCAGAATCCTATTTTTTCAAGGTGATGCATTGTATATCAACAAAATAAATTTGGGAAAAGCTTAAAAGTATCTATGAAGGAGATGACAAGGTTAGGAAGGAAAAACTCCATACTCATAGAAGACAGTTTGAGATCTTGAAAATGAAAGATGAAGAGAATGTTGCAGCCAAGTGATATTCTCTATGTTGATGAAATTATCAACACCATCAGAGTACTTGGTGAAAAGGTTGAAGAAATGGTGATTTCACAAAAGGTGTTCAGGTCACTGTCCTTAAGATTTGATGCCAAAGTTTCTTCCTTTGAAGAAATGAAGGATCTTGATTCATTAATAATAGATCAATTGCATGGGA
>JASDQU011027811.1:0-15351 GCA_032191745.1 Picea mariana | reverse complement strand
AAATCCTCGTCGCTTAGAATACCAATATGATTTTGGAAATCCTTGGCCACTTCGTCCAGTCCAACGGGGTGTGTAGCCACTTCTAACGGCTCCCCTTGTGTTACCTTTGCCAATACAATACTCAAAATTTCCTCCAAATACATTCCATAGTCACTGATTTTAAAAAAAAAAAAAAAGAGAGAGAAAGTGAGAATCAATAATCCAAAATTTAAGTTTCAAACGTTATAAATAAGGGAAGTATGTATTCACCTTCCCTTGTTTTTGACGATGTAACCAGAAATTTCTGAGGCTTTTTCCAGTGCTTCCTTCCATTCTGCCACCGCTCCACCATTCTGTTGGTGGTATTCAAAGGCTTTAGCATAAAGTCCATCCCCTTCATTGTCACGAAGATCTTTAGGCTCAACTTCAAAAAATATGGGTATAATGGTAGTGGTGCGCTTCTGAGATGATCTCAAAATCCAACTAAGTTCATCTAAGCACCAACGTGATTCGGCATATCTCTGAGAAAAAATGACAATATGCACGGAGGCACTGGAAATGGCTCCTCGGATCGCATCGTTGAGAGTAGATCCTCCCTGAAGTTCCTTCGCATCCAGAAAGACGCGCAACCCACAGTGCTTGAGACGATAGTAGATGAGGCTGGCATGAGTAAGCTTCGAGTCAGGTCCTCTGTGGTTTATGAAAACCTGGTATATTTCAGGCAGTAAGGGCTCCCCGTTGACCTTTTTCCATACAGTATTCACAATCTTCTCCAAAAACCTTCCATGGTCACTGAAAACGAAACAAATACACATAGTTGTAATTAAGATTAGGGGAATTAGGAACATTTTTAGATGAATCCGGAACCCTTTATAGAAGTGTGCAAAATGTCATAAATGAGTAAAGCATGCGTTCACCTTTCATTCGTTTTGAGGACGAAACGGATTGTGAGACTATCGTAGATGGGCCTGGCAAGAGTGTCCCTGGTATCGACTGCCCTGTAGTTTATGAAAACCTGGCATGTTGCTGGCTCTGGCACTTGCGCCATACTGAATACCTCGTATCGATAAGATCGGATCGGACGGTAAATGAAGCAAACGTTCCGCCCTTGAGAGAGAAAAATAGAGGAAGGCAATTGCGAGCAGAGAATATGACGATGAAATTATTGGGTAGAGAGGCCCATTCTACAGCACATTAAATTCAACCTTTACTGTAACTACTTCATGTGAAAAAGGAAGGGTTTGCATTTTTAGAGATTTAAAAGGAAGGGTTTGCATTTTTAGAGATTTAAAAAAAATTAACGTATTTGACGGGCAAATCATCCCGTGACGGGCAATTTGCCCGTCAAATTCCATCCCCGGCCCGGCCATGAGCATATTGGGAGTTGTAAGGACCGAATTAAACTAATCTTCTAAGGAAATGATCCTTTTTCGATGGACAAGTTGGAAATGAATATGGTTTTTTGATGTGACATTACGAACAAGCTAGGATTAGATATATTTCAAGTGGGCCGGACTAACTCTGAAATTATCAGATTACATATATTTCAAGTGGACCGGACTAGACTGAGGACTAACTCTGCATTTATCAGATTTGTGAAATGTTTTATTTGTGTTATATATCTTTTTTATAGTTTAAAAGATTTAACTTAAGCCTCTCATCCTCTCTATTAAAATCAAATCCACTATTGTGGAAGCACTTTTTATTATGGTGATATGACTTTTTAATTTTCGCTTTAATGTAATTAAATTCTTGATGTATGGGCTCTCCAGTTTTCCAAATTTTAGTGGTTAGTGGAATAATTTCTAATTTTTTTGGGCGAGGTGCAATGTACCAAAGATAAAGTTGAAAAATATTGAAGCTTTCAATGTTGAAAAATATTGTAGTGGGTGTTTTCCATGTGCAAATTTGGCTGGAAGATTTGCTTTTTCGCATAGTCAAAATTACGAATTGAATTGATTTTAATATTTAATTTAATGTCTACAGAACTCATAAATTAGAATGTTTGTAGGCTAATAATATCAGGTTATATTAATTGTCTTTTGTCTTATAGTATAGGAATTGATTAGGGTTTGTTTTTTTGGTATTTATTA
Organism: Picea mariana; assembly: GCA_032191745.1. Taxonomy (NCBI): domain Eukaryota; kingdom Viridiplantae; phylum Streptophyta; class Pinopsida; order Pinales; family Pinaceae; genus Picea; species Picea mariana. Next base: position 13,279 of record JASDQU011027811.1, on the reverse strand, counting down.
AGAGTTTGGAATTATAAAAAAATTGTTAAGTTCAATGTGTTATTTTTATTTATTTATTTTTCATAGTTCAATGTGTTTTTTATCCAGGGTTTGGAATTATAAAAAAATCTAATGTGTTCTTCTTTTTTCAAAAGAGAAATCACAAATGGAACTCTATATAGGTATAAGAAAGTTGACCTTTTGTTATTTGTGATATGATTGGAAACATTCCATTATGAATGGTTATCTATCTAGAAACAACAATAAAATAAGACGCTGATTATTTTCCTTACATAAGCTGGTCTCCACATCATAATTATATTCCAGAAGGTAAATCACGTTTCACCAACTATTCCACACAATAATCACGTTTCACCTACTTTTCAACACTGTTTGTTGTAGTTACGTCAAAAGCGTATATCTAAGCACAATTAATTAATCACTTGTTAATAACTTTCTTGTATTTCATTTTCTGGCTGTGGGTTTTATTTTTTGGTTGTGCGTTTCATTTTTTGTTAGTGTTTTGCAGTGTTCATCAATCATGGTTTTGAATTACCAAACTAATTAAGCTAAGTTAAGAATGTGAAATTATTTTTTGAGATTCGACTATATAAATTTGTACTAAATCATTATTAAAAATTATTTTAATATATAAATAAATTTAATTACAGTATTCTAAACACTCTATCAACATTCTACCTTTTTATTTGTTTTCATGTTGATTTTGCCCAATAATTGAAGATGCAAATTTGATTGGATTCCGATGAAAAAACCCCCAAAAAATAAAACGTTTAACTAACCCTTATTTAATTTGGGGACAATTTAACAATGACAATGAGTAGGGTGAAGGAGTTACTCCAAAGTCATGGCGAAGGCCCACTCCCAACGTCATCGGCGGTGCTGACTACGTAGAAAACGTTAAAGGGCTGTGATGACTACGTAGAAAACGCTGACATATATTAATTCTCCAAAGTCCATGGCGACGGCCTGCTCCCAACGTCATGGGCGGTGATGACTACGTAGAAAACTTTGACATATCGTTAAATCCCCCTCGAGCATAATGGGGGTTATAAGGTCCAAATTAAGTTTCAACTTCGACATGAGCATTTTATTTGGGTTTTTGACTTCACACTATGGGAAATCTAGGATTAGATATGGAAAAGTTAGGATTAGATATGATTTCAATTGGGGCCAACGGCCAACACAATGAGTACTAAGTCTGAAATTATTAGATTAGTGTAAATATATCTTGAGTGATTTAGTGAGAAGTGTAATATTTTTTAATTTAAATTATTTATTATTTATTTTAAGAGATTTGATTTATTTTTTTCATTATATTTCGAGTTTTGGTTTCATAAAAGTTAAATTTATTGTTTTTTTTTCAATTTTTATAATCTAAAAAAAATTGAAACTTGATCACTATCTAAAGTTAAAATAGATTTACATTGGTTATTAGTATGTGTATATGTTATTTATGGTTGACATTGCAATATTTTTTTAAATGTCACTTTTCAACTCCATGTTAAGCATGGAAGGAACTCTATATAAAAAACATATATTCACATAATAAGGTGCATATTTGTCATTAAAATATATTTTTTAATGTTATGTGTCAATTCCATGAAAGAATTATACATTTCCCTTATAATATGTTGTAATTTAAAATTTATTAATATTTTTTAAATGCTATATATCAATTTCATAAAAAAATTACACATCTCCCTTATACTAAGTAGTAAAGAAAAACCTTATTTGTAATTTTTCTCATACGTCATATCACAACTATATACATCACAACTATATCCAACATAAACTTGAAATAAGTATTTATAATTTTTCTATGCACCTCACATGACAATTATACAAGGATAAAGTTAAAATAGTTATTTCTAATTTTTCTGTGCACCTCACAACTCTATCAAGGATAAAGTTGAAATGCATTGAAGCTTGTAGGCGTGGTATCTCTCGTGCTAACCAAGACAACAAAACCAATGTTTATTGTTTGACAAAGTAGTGGGATTTGTTTTTTCAAAGAGTCAAAACCCATGAATTGAATTGATTACACTTTAAAGGATTCGTAAATTAGAATATTTGCAGGCATACAATACTAGGTTATGTTAATTATCTCATGGGTATTGACCAGGATTTGCTTCTTTTATGTCCCTATTGAAGGCTTTGAATTATTAAAAAATGTCGAGCTCACACTGTTATTTTCATTTCATCCTTCTTTCTTTTTGATTTTTTTTTTATGTTCATATAGAAGGCTTGGAATTATTAAAAAAGGTTAAGCTAGGTTAAGTTCGGAGTGATATTTTTATTTCATCTTTCTTTTTTATTTTTATTTTTTTGCCATTTTGTTTATAAAAAAGGAAATGTTTGGACAATTCCTTAAACAAGGAGTATTTTTAAGGAATCTATTAAAATGTAGGTGTTGTTATTTTTGTTATTTTTGGAAAGGCTCCATTATTAATGGTTATCTATATAGAATCAATGGTAAGTTAGAGTGTGCATCCAAATGAGGTCCAATCGGTCTTTAAGCCACATTGACCTTAGTTTTCTTTGTTTTTGTAAATGTTAATTGCTTGAAAAATAAAGAATGGATGATGAGGCGGTATTCTAGCTTACATTAAGCCACAAAAGGGTAGCACTTTGGTCACATATAGTGGTGGTACTCATGATTATAAATTATAGGGTTTTATGGAACCATAATTATCAAGGAAGATGGTGTTTTTGGTTTCACATGGAGAGGAAATAAGGAAACAATGTAATTGAATTATTGGTCACTATGTGGATTCTATTGAAAATATTGTTATCATTGATGTCAAAGATAGGGGGAGACCATTGATGTCCAAGATAAAGATTACAAGATGGAGATTGTTGGAAATATTGTTTTTTCATTTTTGATGCTCAATTTGGATGCTCATTTTTGAAGGCCTTTTTACTTTGAATACCTAGCTCAAATGGGAGCATATAATATATGGTTGAAAAGATTATTCAGATACCTTTCCAACAGTAAATGACACTCCCTCTAACTCCATAGAAATGGGGAGATGTGAAAGATTATGTCAGGTCAACCCAAACCAAAAGTACAGGTCGACACAACTAATTTTACAGGTTGGCCCAACCAGTGTTATGGGTCGGCCTAGCTAGTTTTACAAGTCGGCCCCATAAGTGAATGCAGAAACACTATAAATACAGTATATAAGTGCACACTTGAAGAGCATCCAAGCAAGAATAGCAAGTAGAAGTGCACATAAGTGATCTGAGGTGGGCAAGAGGAGTTGGGGAGAATTCTTGGGGTCTAATGGTGCACAAGAGGAGTTTTCTTGGAGTTTTAATGGTGCACTATAAAGGGAGAAGATCTATGATGTTGCAAAGTGTGTTGTTTCGATGTTATGATGTTGTAGTCTAGAATCATATTCTAGGAATGATGCTATGAGGTTTTCTAGGTAATGAAAGATAAATATGACTAGGGTTTGAAGCTGTCTGAGGTATGAAGCAAGGAGAGGCGCTAGAGGATGAAAGTTAAGGCTACGATGATGTTGTGAAATGCATGAAGTATGAAGCATGTAGGTGAAGTAAAAACTACTATGTGTATGAAGACATTAGATTGGTGTGCACACATGTCTTACTGAGTTGGTGCTCAACTAAGGGGATTGGTGTCTCCAGTAGGTTAGTTCCTCCAAAATATCTTGTTGAGTTGATGCTCAACTGAAGAGATTGGTGTCTCTAGTAGGTTGGTACCTACACAATATCTTGTCCAGTTGGTGCTAAACTAAAGAGATTGGTATCTCTAGTAGGTTGGTGCCTACAAGATTTGTAACAGTAGGTTAGTGCCTACAAGCATTTATAAAGATAAGTTTATGTGGTTTTCTCCCATAAAGGTTTCCAAATTAAACTATGTGTATTGTGATTTGAGTTTACATGCATTTACTATTTTAAAGTTAGTTAATTAATGAAGAATAATCATTTAAAGTAAAAGTATCTTATGCTTATTCACACCCCACTCAGTATAAGCATAAGTTCAACAATTGGTATCAAAGTAGGGTTCTTTGGAAATAGTCTAACCACTGGAAGAAAGATCTCGGGAGAACACATGGCTAGGCAAGAATGTTTCTTCACAAATAGGGATTTTTTGTTTGATGGAACAAAATACGCCTTCTAGAGCATAAGGATGCGAAAACATCTAATGTCCCTTAGTTTTGATATTTGGCAATCATTCATGACTCATTATATAGCCCCAACAACTCCACCAATAGATGCGGGTGGGAAGAAGCCTAGTGAAAATAATGCAAAATTCATGAATGTCATCTTGTGTGGTCTATCGGAATCCTATTTTTTCAAGGTGATGCATTGTTATCAACAAAATAAATTTAGGAAAAGCTTAAAAGTATCTATGAAATAGATGACAAGGTTAGGAAGGAAAAACTCCATACTCATAGAAGACAGTTTGAGATCTTCAAAATGAAAGATGAAGAGAATGTTGCAGCCAAGTGATATTCTCTATGTTGATGAAATTATCAACACCATCAAAGTACTTGGTGAAAAGGTTGAAGAAATGGTGATTGCAAAAAAGGTGTTAAGATCGTTGTCCTTAAGATTTGATGCCAAAGTTTCTGCCTTTGAAGAAATGAAGGATCTTGATTCATTAATAATGCATCAATTGCATGGGATTGTCACTACATATGAGATGAGGAAAAATAAAAAACCAACACTGAAGGAAGAAACTTTCAAAGAATCAAATAAGAAAAAAGGACACAAATCATGTGATTGTTCCAGCCATGAATCAGATACATAAGAAGAAAAATTCGCGAGAAATATAAAAACAAGATCTAGCAAATATAAAAGTAAGCTACCCTCCAGATGTTTTAATTGTAGTAGAGTAGGACATTTTGCTGCTAAATATCCATATGAAAAAATAGAAGATAGTGATGATGAAGACAATAATGATGAAGAAGAACATAACAATAAAAGCAAACCCTATAAACACAAAAGAGGAAAATATACTAACAAGAAGAGTTTTTACTCTAGAAAGGATAGTAGCTCATCTAAAGAAAGTGATGGATATGTTTCTGATATTAAAAAAAAATAATTCCTCTTCATGGCCATGGATTAAAAGTATACTAATACATAAAATGAAGACAATAAAAAAGAAAAATCGAATTAAGAAGAAGAAGACATTGATGGGGAAGTGAACCTTGAAGAAAAAAGCGTTAGTGCCTTGGAATAAATAATCGGACTCAGTGGAAGGAATAAAAAACAGAAAGAACAATTGTAGAAATATGAAATGAAGGATCATGATATTGATGAAACACAAAAAACAATTATAATCTTGAATATTCAACTAGAATAGGTAAAAGGGATAGAAGAAGTGGAGAGAAGTCAGCTGAAAGAAAAATGAAGAAAATTGTGAGAAGCTAGATGATGAAATAGTTTCCTTAAGAAAGGATCTAGAGAAAATAATTGATCAATTGAGTAGAAGCTTGAAGTTTGGAAAAAGTATTGAAATCTTAAATAATATTCTCAATTACCAAAGGTCACCATTCATCAAGACAGGTCTTGGATACAATGAAAAACAAACCACTCCTGAGGGTGATTAAATCACTAAGGTAACAAAGCCATCATAAAAGGAAAATGAAGAAAAACATAAAAGTTATGCTAATATTATCACAGGCTCCATAAAAAATGAAAGAAACAACAAGAGAGGAAATGATGGCCAATAGAAACTTAATTCTTCTCACAAGAACAACAAGAATGATTTCAAAAGAGTTGTTCCACCAAGAAGGCCTTTCAAAACCTGGTACCAAAATCTCTTTCTTGGCTATTGTTTTTCTTGCAATATTTTTTTTCATAAAGAACTAGATTGCATAGCTTATCCAAGTAGTGATCATGTGAGAGATATAAATAAAGGTTCATATAAGACATAAAAGAATTATTATGTGAGCAACAAAACCAAAATTTATCACGGGTTTGTTGATAGAAACTACAATTCATTTGCTCCCATAATTGATTACAATACTGAATGTTATAAGTGCAATAACTATGGGCACATAATATGTGACTGTAGAAGAAACACAATAAAGTCTTTTAAAAAAATAGGGAATAAGATTTTCTTACCAATCATAGAGAAGAATACACAAAGGTGTGGAAAAGGAAGGAAGAAGAACCAAAGTCGAAGGAAGAATGTAGACTTGCAATATATGCTCAAGACAAAGGAAACCAGTGGTGCATTGATAGTGGATGTTCAAAACACATGAAAGGGGATCAAAACAAATTTCTCACCCTAAAGGAAGAAAATGGAGGTAGTGTTACCTTTGGGGATAATGTTTCTACAAGGATAGGTGGAAAATATATTGTTAGTCTTGATAATGGAAAGACTAAAACATATAAATATGCCTTGTATATTGAAGGGTTAAAACAAAATCTTTTGAGTGTTAGTCAAATGTGTGATCAATGTTACAACCTCACATTTCGTTCTAAAGGATGTGAGATAAGGAAATCATTTTCGGGAAGATTAGTGGAAAATGAAAATATAACCTCAAGCAATGTTTATGTTCTCGATGAAGTCAAAGGAGAAAAATGTTGTATGGGAGTGATATGTCTCTCATCTTGTTAGTAAATGAAAGAACAAGCTTAGGGGGGGCATCTCTTTTCCATTGATGTCAAAGGGGGAGAAGTTACAGACATAGGAAGAATGGAAGGAACAAGGAGAGTTGCATACAGGGTGAGTATTACATAATTAACTAAGGTTTTCCATTAATGACAAAGGGGAAGATTGTTGGAAATATTGTTTTCATTGATATCAAAGACAGGGTGAGACTATAGATGTCCAAGATAAATATTACACGATGGAGATTTTTGGAAATATTGTTTTTAGATTTTTGATGCTCAGTTTGGACACCTTATCTTTGAAGTCCTTTTTAATCTAAAGACCTAGCTCAAATGGGTGCATAGGATATATGGTTGAAAAGATTATTCTGAGACCTTTCCAACACCTTATTTGGGTAGGAAGTGATAAAATGATATCGATTAACAATCTATATTTTCCTCAATGAAATGGATTATGATGTCATTCATGCCATGGATTTCCCATAGCGGGGATCAAAAAGAGGATAATGTACCATGGTCAAATAGTGGTTCTAAAACATACATACTATAGCCCACCTTAACCATCAGATCAAGGGTTTTGTTTCTATAGTCCCTGCCACCTCTCGATCTTATGTAGAGAATGGATCTTTAGTGGATAGACTTACTCTATGTGTTGGAATATATGAAAGTCAGATTCTCTTTATGGCAAGAATTTCCAATATCATGTCATTCTAATATAGTTCATTATGAACGAGAGATGGACAAGGGGAGTTGGACATGGCTACTTGGAAATGGGAACAATGGTAAGTACCAGGGAACTTTGGGATAAGGAACCATCTGCCAACCTTTACTATATAACTGAGAAATATTTTCAACTTGTTGGGTTTGTTATTCCATATCCATCAGGTAAAGCATCTTATTTTCTAATTTTGGATCCATCGAGTTGTCAGTCAAGCAACATCTTAGGTTTTTTGGTATATGACACTCCCTCTAACTCCATAGGAATGAGGATACATCAAATATTCTATCAGGTCAACCCATCCTTAAAGTATAGGTTGACCCAACTAGTTTTATAGGCCAACCCAACTAGTTTTACAAGTCGACCCCATAAGTGAACACATAAACACCATAAATGCAGGATAGATGTCCACATTTGAAGAGTATCTAAGCAAGAAGAGAAAGTACACAAGTGCGCATAAGTTATCTCAGGTGCACAAGATGATCTGGGGAGTATTCTTGGGTTCTAAAGGTGTGTAATAAGAGTTTTCTTAGAGTTTTAAAGGTGCACTATAAGGGACTAAGGTCTATGGTGTTACAAAGTTCATTCTTTTGAGGTTGTGATATCGCAGTTTGGAATTATATTCTGGGAAGGATGTTATGAGGTTCGCTAGGGAATGAAGGTTCACTCTAACTAGGTTTTGAAGCTATGTATGAGCTATGAAGCAAGGAGAGATGTTGGATCATGAAATTTAAGGGTACAATGATGTGGTGACATGAATGAACTATGAAGCATGCAAGTGAATTCAAAAGTACTTTGTGTATGAAGATCTTAGATTGGTACCTACACAGGTCTTACTAAGTTGGTTCTCAACTAAGGATATCGGTGTCTCTAGTAGGTTGATGCCTACACAATATCTTCTTGAGTTGATATTCAACTGAAGAGATTGGTGTCTCTAGTAGTTTGGTGCCTACACAATATCTTGTTGTGTTGGTTCTCATCTCAAGATATTGGTGTCTCTAGTAGGTTGGTTCCTACAAACATTTGTAAAGATAAGTTTTAGCGATTTTCACCCACAAGGGTTTCCAAATTAAACTCTATGTATTGTGATTTGAGTTTACATGCATTTATTGTTTTAAAGCTAATGAATGATTGATGAATTCTCACTTAAAGTAAAATTATCTTATGTTGATTCACACCCCCCTCTCAGTATAAGCATAAGTTCAACAAATTCATCTAAATAAATAAATTAAACTAATTTTACATGACAATAAATTGCAATGTTAACATGTTAATATTTAAATGTGGTTACAATTGCTTAGGAAAACGAATTAAATATAGATTTTCATAATTTTAGCTTACTTTAATAAAAAAGTGATAGAGGCCCAAGAAAACCAAAAAATTAATCTTAGTGGAGTTGTATAGCCAAGTTGTTTAGTAGGTGAGGTTCAAGTCTAATCTATATATACAATTGCCTCTAGATTTATCACTTGACTTGGGAACACATTCAAACAAGATTTTGACCTCCAAATTAGGTAGAGAAATTAATGTTGTAAGTTGTTGTCATAGGTGGACCTTTTCCCCTTGTAATATATTATTTAGATGCATTTTTTATGTTAATGAAATATTCTTGCAGTAAGGTCATTGTATATTTTGAAATTACGCAAATAATGAAATTTAAATGCATTATTCATTGCTACTAGTTATGTAGTGTAAATGCTAACCTTGTACAATATCTATTGCAAACAGATATTCATAAAAGAACGGAAAAGGTACAATGGAAAATACAAACATTACACAGAGATTTTTCCCCTAGAAACCCAAACCAGGAAAACCATCATATTCTATATTCAGTCATTGTGTTACAATGTTTACAATACAAAATACATATAGGAGCCAGAGGCATCCAAAACCCTAACCCAATGACGTGGATTAGTAAAAAAAACCCTATTTCCTTAACCAGAAATAGAAAACCATCGGCAAAGAAACCATGTGCCAAAAAACCACCTAAATATAATGTGGTCCCGATGAAAAAAAAATTCGGGGGAGCTGCCCCCGAACCCCCTGCACCCCCCCTCTAACCCCCCTGCNCCCAACACAAACGCTCAGACACTACTACTCGTGCAAAGAATATAACACATGCCCAACATGTAGAGGTAGAAAATATTCATATATTTGAGGCACATGGTGAAAATAAAGTACTTGAATGAAAAGTTGGAAGATATGGAAAAAAATATAGGCAATAAATTTGTATAAATATAAGGTTAAGGGAATCCATAATAAAGGGTTGTCATCAATTTCATATTTCACAAGGAGGTTTGATACCAAACTTCAACCTTGGTTTGGACCAATGGTGGAGATAGAAAATCATTTCTTAGCCTCCAACCTCAACAATGAAATTTTAACCATTTTGAGTGTTTTCTACAAGTGGTTTTACAAAGGAAACTGCCAATGTTGATGTGGAACAAATTTTCCAACCTATAAAGATCCTTGTCATTTTCCCCTTATAATTCAATATCTCATTTTGCAATTTTCCCTCAATAAATAATCTCTTGTGGTGCGCACACACACACACAAGAACATTGGTGACAAGTTGTGCCCAATGACATAATTCTACATTAGACGAGGAGATATATTAGGAAAATGTTGAAGAGCATAATCATGCAAATGTTGAAAGTAGTGTTGCTCTATCAATTACAATGCAAGGTGCAAGTTCAACCAAGAATGTCAAAGTTATTAGAGATAAAGAAAGGAGGACATGATGATGTTGAATTCAATGGATACTCTATAAGAGAAACCACAAGAAAATATGGAATTGCATCAACATCGTTTCATTATTGGTTAAATAGTCTTACAAATACAAAGAATAAAGGGCATGTTATAGTTTTAATTGAACCTGAAAAAGAAGAAATAATTGCATGGTGTAAGGATATCATTGAAGTGGGCCATGGGCTAGAGTTGATAAAACTAGGCCAATGTTGCTCAAATTTGTGAGTCAAGGACAAATTTATTCAAAGATGTGTTTCCTAGCTAATCATGATAATCTTAATAAAAGAGATCTCGAACTTGTAATACAAACCACTAACGGACTTTATAGAGATAGAGATTTGAATTTATTCCCTATAGTTGTGACCAAGTTCAATGAGAATATGTCAAAGCAATACAAAGAACATTCATATGGTCACAAACTATATGTAATTATGACAAACATTGTTTACAAGATGGAAGGATTTGTGGCATGCGGGTAATTGAAAAGAGACGGAAAAGGATTGTGCCAAAATTTCTCCCAAAGAGAAAAGAGTGGATAACCATTTTTTGTTGTGTAAATGTAATTGGTCTATCAATACCTAGGTTCTATTTTTTCAAAGGGAAAATAATCTAAAAAACTATATTAGTATTGTGATCTAGGAGCATGCATGGATGCACATCCTAATGCATGGATGACTAAACTATTGGCTATGAATTGTCCTTGCCATTTTTTTCCTTATATAATTGGAGGTTCTCACCTACTAACATACACTTGTTGATTTTTTATTTCCATGGAAGCCATAGTTGACAAATTGTGAAGGAGGCAAACAAGGTAGGCATAGACTAGTTATTGGCATTACATGCAAACACTACTCATAGGTTGCAAAACCTAAATGTTAGTGTATGTGCGACTCTTAAGAATCACTTTAGGTATAAGGAAGAAAATAATATGGAAGATAATCTAGGGATGGAGGTAAAAAGGTTTGAATTAGTATAACTTGCAAGTATAGATATTGAAAGGGCTCTTACACCCTCCAATATTAATGTTGGATTTGAGTGAACTAGAATTTGGAATCTTAGTTATAATCTTCTCTTACCAATGACATGGCTTGTAATGAAGCTTCTGAAATACATGGTGAGTATGATGCAAATATTGTGGTAAAAATGTTGAGCCTCTTTCAATGAAATTGTGATCAATTAGGTGAAAAAAATATACATGTTAGTTATATTGATGAATATGATTATGCAATTCAAGTGAATGTGGAATTTGTCACATTACATGAATGCCATACAATTGACACAATTGCTAATTAGTATGAAATATCTTGAATGATTATCATTAAAGGTGGTCAAGACATTTAAAATTACCATGCCAAGTGACCCCCATAGTGCTTAGTAGATGCCATCATGAACAAACTTTTGAATTTGGTTACCAAAACTAATGAATAAAGCTTTAATATACCTTAATTTCCTACAAATATAATCAACGATGATATTCTCCATTACTTTGTGGATGATGGGGTTGATGAAAACCTATATGGAGAAGACAATGAGGAATATTCACATCATTTAAAGGATCCTTGCATGAAATAATTAATTATCCATTAAAGACATCATTTCAAAGGATTCTAGTGAAGCGAGTGATAGAGAAATTTGGGAGATGATTAAAATATTTTATTTGATTAAGAAAAAATTCACATAACTAACTTTAGAAGATTATATCATACTCTTGGCTAAGGTAGAACAAAATAAAATATTTTTTTGGAATTAAAGAAAAAAAGAGATATGCTTCAAATACGAAGAGGGTTGCAAAATTGTTGAAATTGAACAATGAAGACAAGAAAGGATTCAAAGGGAAAGGAAAAAAAATAGCAACAAAAAGAACTTGCCAGGAAGGAAAAGAATAAATGAAGGAATTAGAGAAGCTTTGAAAAGAGAAAGAGAGGAGAGAGGATATTGATAGGAGTAAAAAGAGTATTGAAAAGAAGAGAAGGTTGAGCAATTTAGTGGATCAATGGAAAATAACAGGGGGTGGGTGAAACTTAATGATGGTCTTGTTGAGATGAGTTCCCGCTTTCAAAATTTCCCTCCCCTTTCTATTTTCCCAAATTCTTTTTTTCCATTTCTTTTCCGGGTGGAATCACGAAGGTGGGTTACACTTTTGTGACAATCGGGTCTCCAAAATTTCGGAAAACCAACTTTCGGCCGAACTAAATATATTGTTCGGCCGAAAGATAGATTTTTCGGCCGAACTATTGCTCGGCCGAAAAAATAAACGTCAAATCGAACGGACCCATAACCGGGCCCTCGATTTGCGTGAAGAAATTTGGTCGGCCGGATATTTTTTTTCCGTCAATAAGTTTTCGGCCGAAAGATTATTCGGCCGAACTATTTTTCGGCCGAAAAGTAGTTCGGCCGAAAGATTTTTTTATATAATTGCCAAACATCGTTTGTCATTGTTTAGAATTTTTTTTGTTTGCATTGGCTGTGTGAGGCTCTGTGTCGAGGGCGTTGTGAGGCTGTGTGTGTGGTCGCCGAAGTCGCCGAAGTCGTGGGAGCGTTGTCGCCGAAGTCGCCGAAGTTGTGGGAGCAGTGGAAGCAGTGGACGCCGAGGACGCCGAGGTCGTGGGAGCTGTGGACGTCGAGGAGGAATTTCGAGGTATGCGTTTTTATGCGGTTTTATATATATGTTTTTATGCGTTTTTATATGTTTTTATATGTTTTTATGCGTTTTTATATACACAGTTTGTGTATATAAAAACGTTTTGTGTATGTTTTTATATGTTTTTATGTGTTTTAATATACACAGTTTGTGTATGTTTTTATGCGTTTTTATATACACAGTTTGTGTATATGTTTTTATAGTTTATATATATATATATATATATATATATATATATATATATATATATATAGTTTTTATATACACTTTTTATATACACTTTATATATATATATATATATATATATATATATATAGTATATATAGTTTGTGTATGCGTATGCGTTTTTATATATAGTTTTTATATACAGTTTTTATATATATATAGTTTTTATATACAGTTTTTATATACCGTTTTTATATACAGTTTTTATATACAGTTTTTTTATATATATGCGTTTTTATATACAGTTTTTATATGCGTATGCGTTTTTATATACAGTTTTTATATATATATAGTTTTTATATACAGTTTTTATATACCGTTTTTATATACAGTTTTTATATACAGTTTTTTTATATATA
>JASDQU011027809.1:11598-33962 GCA_032191745.1 Picea mariana | reverse complement strand
GGGGGGGGGGTGAATGATATGTATGTACAAATAATTGATAACCTGTAATGTAGTGGCAAAACTTGTAATAGCATGAACAACTACCAATAATTCCTTCTTGGTATCCGTGTATTTTAACTCGGCAGGGGACAATTTCTTGCTCACAAAATAAATGGCATAGGATTGCTGGTCCTCTTTCTTCCCTAATACTCCTCCTATTGCGGTGTTAGAGGCATCAATGGATATGTGGAATGGGAGAGTCCAATTGGGCCCTCTAAGAACTAATGCCATAGACAACTTAGCTTTCAGGGTTTCAAAGGAAATTTGACACTGCTCAGTCAAAAACAAATCAACATCTTTTATTAGCAATCCAAACATGGGTGCAACAATGTTTGTAAAAATTTCAATAAATTGCCAGTAGTATCTGGCATGTCCAAGAAAGCTTCTCACCTCTTTCTGAGTCTTGGGGGGTGGAAGTCTGACAATGAACTCAATATTTGCAGGATCACTTTTATTCCTTCAGATGAAACATGATGTCCTAGAACCACTCCTTTAGTTAACAACATTTTACATTTTTCATGACTTAGAGATAGGTTCATTTCTTGGCATCTTATAAGGACTTTTTCTAAGTTGTCTAAGGCTTCATGGAAAGTGTTACCATAAACTATGAAGTCATCCATGTAGACCTCCACACAGTCATGAATAAGATCAACAAATATCGCTAGTACTGCCTGTCGAAATGTGGCAGGAGCATTACACAATCCAAATGGTAAGACCTTATAGGCATAGGTGCCCCAAGGACAAGTAAAGGTGGTCTTGTCCTAGACCTCGGGTGCTATGAGAATTTGATTATACCCACTATACACATCTAAAAAGGAGAAATACTTCTTCCCAGACAAGGTATCCAGAACTTGGTCAACGAAAGGGAGAGGAAAGTAATCCTTCAGAGTGGCTTTGTTGAGTTCCTAGGAATCAACACAAATTCTCCATTTTTCGGTCACTTTATTTGGAACCACTACAAGCGGGGACACCCACTTACTGTCGGAGATGGGATAAATAAATCTGATATTTAATAACTTATGGATCTCCTTTTTTATGATATCTTTGAGTGTTGGGTTCATCCTTCTCCGGGGTTTCCTAATAGGTGTTACTTCCCCTTGGGTATATATGTGATGGATACATGTTCTAGGGTGTATACCCTTCATGTCAGTGTATTCCCAGGAAAATGCTCTTGATTTTCTTTAAGGATATTTACTAACTATTTTTGTTGATCTGCATCTAGCCCGGAGTTTATATGTAAGAATTTCCCTAGACTAATCTTGTAGGGCATAGTATAAGACATGGCAGACTCATATATATCGAAGATAAAATATGTCCAAGATAAAATGGATGGGTCCAATTTTTCCTGAAATTCTTCCCCAAACATGTAATCAAATTGGGGAAAATATTGTGGAAAATCCACATATGTGATAGCATAAATAAACTCGTTTAGCACATTTTCCGTTGTGTTCTCTTGAAGTGCCCAGGCATGGTCACTTGGCAATATGGGTTCTTCCTAGTCCTCATTCTCATATGGAAACTCAAGCCACCATAGATTCTCCATGATAGGTTGATTTGGAGGGTATATGGTGAGCTTCTGGATAGAAAATCCATCCAAGATGGTCATTTCTACCTCTCTACATCCAATAAATGCATTGGCTGTGGCTAACCAAGGTCTTCCTAAAATGACGGGATGGAGTTTGGTAGGATCCTTTGAGTGAATGACAAGAAAATCTACTAGGTACTCCCATGAGGCTAAAGTAACCATGATATGATCTAAAATTCCTTCAGGTATAACCCTGGTCTTATTTGCTAATTCAAAATTGTTGGGGTAGGCCTAAGGAGAGGTTGTAACTATAATTTTACCAAGGTAGTAGCGGTCATAACATTGTTGGCTTCCCCTAGGTATATGAGAGTGTTTCCAATGGAGACCTCATTAATGGTTATGGTCACTATGGGGTTTCCTGGGTTCCCATTTTTGCTATCTTAGGCTGCTCTGATATGTACTCAGAAAGTCCTCCTACCAAATGTACTATAGGAGGGTCCTTTTTCTTCCTACTTGGATTCTTAATACATAATTATTTGACTACCTTACTATAGATTGGAATGTCCTTAATGGCTTGCAGTAAGGGAATATTGACACAAATATTCTTCAATTCATTCAAGATGTCAAATTCCGATTGGGTGGTAGGTTTCTCTATTACCAATATTTCTGGATAAGGAGGGGCCTTCGTAATTTGTGAAGGTTCATTTTGGGGAAGATTGGGTTCTTGGTCCTTAGGAATAATAACATCTTCCCACCTAGTGTCATCCGTAGGTTGTTTGGTGGTTTCTTCTTCTTCTTCTTCCTGGATGACTACTGAAGGTCTCTGCCTATCCAGAATGTTTCTTGATCTTAGTTGAATTTCCTGTAATGGAATAGGAGTAATGACATGCGTTGAGAAGTCCTAAATATGAACATTGTGAAGAGGTTGAGGGGGCATGTTGTTCGGATTGGGCACTAGTTGTGTTGGTAATAATTTCAGTCTTGGGGAGCTTGCATTCTGATATTGTAGAGGTTGTTGTTGTGGAATAGGAGGTAAAGGTGGTGGAACAAAACCTGACAGAAGCTGCGGAGTGTTCAGTGGAAATCGAGGATAAGGATGGTTGGACATAGGGACAGGTGGAGCTTGGGGGTTTCCTTGGTTGTGCCCTCCTCTCCATCCTTGACGCCAAGGATGTTGGTACTAAGTAGACCAATTTTTCCAACTTGGTGAGTTCCACTGTTGTTTTTGATAATAGGGTGGAACTTGAGATTGCAGATCTGGGTAAGTGGGTTGGTTCCGAGGCTGCCATGGCCTCCTAGGTGCATAAGAGGATTCCCTAATATCCCCACTCCTATATATGTCTAAAAAACCATGCAATGATGGACAATTCTCAGTTGAATGGTCTTCTGTGCTGAAGCCACAAACTGATATTTTTTCCAATGGGCATTCCCTTGAGGAATGCTTCCTCTTGCATGTTGGGCAATATATGCTCATTGTTGCATTTTCCTCCTCCTGTTTCTTTTTAATTTTTAGGGTGTCCAACTAGGAACCTATTGTGCTTAAGATATCTCTCTTGAAGTTTTCTAAAAGTTTCTTTATCTCTTCTCTTGTGATACCACCTAAAATAATTGATTTTAAGTTTCTATTATAAGGGTCCCAAACATTCTTTCCTATTTTGGCTCTACTCCTTGAGTAATTTTTACACATTTCACATATTTCGGAAAATGGTTTATGAGAGATGTCACCTGATGCCATCAAGTTAAGGATATCTAGGTATTCCTCTGAAATTTCATTAAGAAAAAGATCCCTAATTGCATCATCTGGAAGGTCATGGTATTTTGATTTCTGAGAGATATAACCAAACCTTTTCATATAATCCTCGAGGGTCTCGTCTTCTAACTATTGGATTTTAAAAATAAAATTACGAGATTCTTTGGTCTTGCAATAGTCTTGGTACTTCTTAAGAAATATATCTTTCATATCTTCCCAAGACCTAATGTTGGATTCTCCCAACCCCATGAACCATCTTAGTGTAGAGTCCTTGAGGGTGGCAGGAAATAGTTTTAGTTTCTAGGCATCTTGTAGGTAGTTGTAGCTCCTACACAAGATGTCAAACTCAAATAGGAAGGTATCTGTATCTTCACTTCTTTTACCATAAAAGGTAGGCAATGTTGAGAGGGGAATATTTTTCATATTGACATTTGGGGTGGTGTCCAAGATTGGAAACCTGAAGGTGGTTTCAGTTTGGTTTCCAGCTTCTTCTTCCTCCCTATGTCTTACATTGTTATGATCCTCCTGGTCATCCATATTGTTTTGGCTTCCAAAAAGAGAGTACTTAAGTGGTTTTATTCTTGAAGAGAACAAGGTATCCCTCTGATGGGAAGGTCTTCCTACTATTTGGGTGTCTGGGACTCTACTCGATATGATTGAGATTATTGGTGCCAAAGTTTCTGTGTCAACTTGAGAGACAATTATGTTGGCTGAAATACCAAACAAGATATTCACCTGTTCAGGGTCTATGATGTCTTCAAAGTTAGGATCTCCTGATGGTGGTAAGAAAATAAAAGTTTTCTTGTTTGGTTTTGTGGAAAGCTCGAGTGGTCTTGTCTCTTGTTCCACTATCACTGATACTGCAATTTTCGGTTCTACAGTGCTCCCGGTCTTAGTCTCTTCAAAGACTACTTTAGCTCTTTGGTTTGAGCTAGATCCTATTTTTCGGTATCGGTTTGCGAAGCTTATGAGTGGAATGTTCCTTCCACCAAAAAGATAAGAAGGAACCTTAGTTGAAAGATCTGATTTAGATTTAACGTATCTACCTTTTGGGTCTCTAGGTCTATTCATGAAAGTAAACAAAAACAAAAAGAAAAACTACCATTGGGCATGGGGGAACCTGCTATAGCAGATGCACAGGTTCTTACCTCTCGTCTTAAATCCCCCCCACCAACAAAATAATGCTAAGGTTTAGAAATTATCTATTTCCTATCTTGAGACAACTCCCTGACAACAACACCAAAAATGATGGGTGTTCTATATGCACTAAAAACACACTAAAAACCCTCAATTAAATTTTCAACCCAGAGTAAGTAAACTTAGATTTGTACCAATATATATGCCAAGGTAGAAGGATTGGAGGTAGTATATTCTAACTAAGGAAGTGGCTATCTAAGAGCTAATCTATTCAAGCAAAGACTACTAATGATCAAACCCTACTAAGAAACTCAAACTGTGTACCCTAAGTAACCTTTGAATGAAGGATCGATGGATAGTTCTAAGAAATCAAATGAAAACCCTACTTAAAGAAAACTAGTTCAATCACAACAATAAGCAAAAGAAAACTATCTACCTAATAAGCAATAGCGAAAACAATCTACTTTAATTAACCTGCTCAAATTTAATAAGCAACTACCCTATAAAAGCGAGAAAATGAACAAGAAACTACCCTATCAAAGAAAAATAGACAAGCAAATAACTAACCTATTAAAGCAAGTAAACAACTAACTAACCTAGGATAACTTCTACAACAAGTAAACTAATCAATAAGCAACTAATTAAGCTAAGAAACAAGTGAACTCTATTCTTAAATTAAACTTCACAACTACTTCTAAATTACAAAAGGAAATCTACTGAACTGAAAGCATTATGATGATAAAAGCAATTAACAACTAATATTTAACCTATGATAAACAAACTATCCTTTAATCTACCAAAGCAAGAAGACTATCTATCCTACAACAACAAGAAAACTATCTTCTAATCTATGAAAGAAAGAAAACTCAAATGTAGTGTTGATGGTAATGTGAATGTCTCCAGTGTCTTATAATATCACGATGGCACTTAACAATGAGCTATAATTCAATAAGAATAAATTCGATATTGACTTCAATAGCAAAGTGGAAAGTGTGAATTAGGCAATCCAGTGAGAACTTAGCCATTATGGAAACAACATCAATTATCCTGCATATGCATGTGATTATTCAATCATACATTAATCATCAACAATATAAAGATACTTTCCTAGTAAATTCAATTGCACTCTATATTAATTAAGCAAATTCATACTAAGATTCATAACTTAAATCTAAATTCAATAATCAACTTTGAATTGAAATTGCAACCTAGAGCTAAGAAAGAAATTGCATGAAGTAAACTAAACTAGTCCTATTTTGACAATTCAATTTGAAAAAAGAGAAAATACTCATAAACATAAATTTAACACTATTCCAACATATGACAAGTAATGAAATGAGCAAACTAACTAATAAATAGATAAGAAAAACTAAAAAGTAATTAGATAATCAATGAAAACTAAAACTAACACTATCCATCCATCGAAGCCCTGCCAAATAAATCATGAATTAAAACTCCGTTTTAAACTTTATTTTAAACTTTAGTTTAAACTCTGTTTCAGCCTAAAGAAAGTCTATTCTATCATCTAATCATACACGAGGTTAGTATCTAAGCTTGCAAGCTTGATTCTACTAACTAGAAAGTCATTGCATATTAACAAGATCTTTCATAATAATTTGCAAAAGAAACTAAAACAATTAAGCTATAGCAACACTTTATACAATAAGAAAGCAAAATGACAATTCATGTACAGTAAAAGAAATAAAAAGACATCTACGCTATTCAATTCACAAGAAAACTCATAGAATATTCACCCAGACTGCTGGTGGGACCCCCAACAAGTCATGGTTACTTTTCAAAAGTGCACCACGAGCTTCAAAAACAAAAATTCACCATTAAAACTAAAAACACAGTCTTTACAAAGTCTTGGCAAAATGAAAATAGAAAACCAGAGCGAAATTGTCTTTTCTCTCTAACACACGACTTCTTAACAATTGTTTGACCACTAAGGTGGTATTTAAAAGTTTTACAAGTTGAGAGGTCGACCACTGGAAGGGTCGACCCTCTCTAAAAATAGTAAATTTCATTTAAGATGCTCTAACTGTCGGTGGCTTCTAGAAATGAGGTGAGCCAATAATCACCCAACATAACAACCCAAATCAATTTGTCAAGAGTTTAGTAGCCGGAGGCCATGAGCATGAGAAAAAACCATGTCTCTGATTCGCTCATCGCTAGTCGCCAATACTATAACTGCCAAATCTCCCATCGTTTTTGTGCAGGATGGAGTGCCAGATGGAGTACCAGACTGTGTGCTGGATGGAGTACAGAATTGTTTGTTGGAAGAAAAAATAAGCTGGGATTTTTCCCTGTGACATACAAAACATGAATTAGTTTCCTGGGATCATAAAAACATATTGATTTAAACTCAAAATCATCGCAAAACATGAATTATGCATACTTGGTGTGGATCACAACGATTTGACACAAAATATCTTCAAAAACTTCTTCAAAGCATGAAAACACATATACACATTCGGAAAAAAGAATCTAATTAATGTCATAAAATCGGTCATATCATTGGCCCAACATTACCCCCACACTTATGATTTTGCAGGTCCCACTGCCAACAAAAATAAAGTACCCCTCATGACTAAGCTTGCTGAGGAGGATCAGCTTTAGAAGCTTCTCCTTCTTGCTGTGAAGACTTTGCCTTATGCTTCTTGTGTTGCTTCAGTTGTTCTCTGAGGCTGCGGTTGGATTTGGTCATCTCGTCAACCAACCGTTGAAGGGAATTTACCTTTTCTTGGAGGACTACATTATCATGGTGAATATGTGTGTCCATTCTCTTCCTTTCTTCCAACTATTGCAACAACTGGAAATTCTCTTTTTGTAGCTTCTCAATGGCTGGAGCATAATCAATTATCTCGGAGGAAGGCTTAGATCCTTTGAAAGATGTGAACAATCTATCATTCTTAGGATCAGGGGTAGGCATTGGTGAAGTAGGAGTAATATGGGGTTGATAAGGAGATGTAGGTTCTGATTTTGTCTTTATTTGAGGCTCTAATTCGTTCGCAAAAACTTTCCTAAGTCTCTTGTGAGGGCTCTCAAGATCAGAGGACACTTGGATAGGGTTTGAAGTAGGCAGGGGTTTTGCATAAGGTTTTTCTCTTGTGCTCCGGGTACTCTTTCGAAAGGGTCCTTTATCAAATTGATTGGATCCTATCCTATTTGTGGGAATTGTAGGAAAGTCTTGTTGAATCACTTCTTAGAGATTTTTAGGTGTGGGATTAAGAGATATTGAAGGCATTTGAAGATTGGCAATAGGCTTCTTTTGATCTTTACTCTTGGTCTTTTTACTCGATGAGGATGCAGGGGTTTCAACATGCTTCTTGAATTGTTTCGATAAATAAATGGTTTGTGCAGGGTGGTTTGGAGTCCTTGGAGAGCAGGGATTGGATGGAGAAATAGTCCTTAGACCAAGTGTCTTTTTTCCAGTCTTAATTGTCAAGTGAGGGTTTGCAAATTGATAAATGAATGCATCCCAAGTTTGCCTCTGTTTCTCTAATTTGTCTAGAACAAGGAGTTTGATAAGGCCATGGTGAAAGAGGATATTGTGGGGATTGGTTACATTCTTCCTCACTTGAGAGAACATCTTCTCCAAGCTCTTTAGAAAGTAGAAGGGAAAATTCAATGGTTTGTTGAACTGAAAATGAGATAATAGTCTAAAGTGACATGATTTAAAGGTGGAATATCTACCTTCACATGTGATCAACCTGGGGATGACTATGATAGGGTTGATCCGCTCCTCTTTTATCCATTCCTTGGAATATCCTTTGGCTCCTGAGATGTTCTAGAATTCTGGCTTAAAAACCCTATTATAGCTTGAGCACAGGAGCTGGTGGTTTTTAAACCATCTATCTCCCTTCTGGAAAGTTTCGTGGCTACAACAATGGATTCCTCTAAGACCCCAAAGGTAAGAGACCCCATTCACATTGTCTTCCCATCAAAACCAAGGGATAATTGCATCGAGATGCCATCATCGTGGCCATGCAAGTGGGATAAAAATGCCCCCTGTCTTGCACACAAAAACACCTCCCTGCACTGTGCAAACTCAAGAATGGAAAAAAGGTCTGCATAGGAAGAGGATTCATACCTCTTAGGCATCGTGATGATGTGAATAAATGAACAGAGGTGAAATTTAGCAAGAGAGGGTATGACTGGGTCAAGGAATGGCACAAATTGATCAAAGGCCGAGCATAATTTGAACAGAGGAACGAATGATAGAGACTGAGCGCGTTCTTACAACATGGGAAAATAAAAATGGCAAAGGTGAATTGGAATAATAGGTAACCCTAACCCGTTTTTGAATGCGCCTAGGGTGGAATTGGCTGCACACATACGCACAGGAGTTGCAATGTGTGAGAAATTTCAGATTCAAAGGCACGTTTTTGGGGGCAATCTTAATGATGCAAAGTTAGATCAATGTCTAAAGTTCGTCCTCAATCTTGATTGCCATCAACCAATTAAATTAAATGTCATTGATTCCTGGTTACCTGATATTGTGGACAATTACTGGTGTGTAAATTGATACGTCACTTCATTCGGCACCTCATATGACACTTCATACGACAGGTCTATGTTAAATACATTTTTACCTCCCGTGATGGATTGCCTGCAATATTGTAATGGTTTTGACAGTCACAGTAATTAAGAGCAGAGGAAAAATGTTCCATTGTTTGTTGATTTTTCCACCATGCTCACTCAATCCACTTGCATAGAACATGTAATGTCAAACCTACAATGAACATCCTACAATGAACAACCTATAACAAAAATGAACCAATAAAGTGGTCTGTTAAGTACAACAATTGATAGCAGATAGGAGATTTTAGCACTTCAAAATAAAGTGACTGTTGATGTAATAACCCGTGTCATGAAAATAATAGATTTTTTTCTACAAAGATTTACTTCTCTAGGCAATGATCATTTGTCAACTCATGAACCCCTCCCCCACACCTAAGTATTGTTACACCTCACAATCAAAAGTATAGGAAACCAGTCAGTTCTCCCAATAGTCGAAGATTAATAGTTTGTGAAGTGTAAAGATAGATTTCACAGATTGGTTTGACGAGACGATTAGAAAATGGATCCACCTATAGGATAAGAGATCCTATATATAGATAAGAAGAGGTAGGCAAGAGAGTTTCAAGATAGTCTCACAGTTAGTTCCCAATGGAAAATTTATGGATTTCATTAACCTTCGCCTAACCATACATACTTCATGTCATCTTTGTCTGCAAGTAATGCCGTACATCAGGATAAGTTTTAAATTTATTATTTATTTTTTGTTAGATTACCATCCTCACTAGGTAGAATGCCCCGTTGCCAGCAAGCCTGTTTAGTACTCTAGCGGGTTTACCTAGTCATACCACATGCCGATATCCACTGCTAGCAGACCTGTTTAGTATCCCAACGGGTTAACCTCTTACACCCTCAAAGACTGGCCCTCCATTTTTTAATATTTTAGTATAATATTTCTTTATGCAAGAAGATGGGGGGACAACTCTGAAAACAACTTTTTCTTTCTTTTTTCAATTGGGATGGTATTTACATTAGAGGATGACTTTCCGTTATATTCCTTAGTGATTGTCCTGATGTAAGGTGTACTTAAGTGGATGTGGCCTCTCTAAAGATATGATATAATCAAGCTATTTAGTGTGTAGTGGATGGTACCATTGAGAAAGAACAAAAAGATATCTCTAGGATCAACTCACTTTCTTCTTTTGTATTTATTGTGATTTTTCCATGACTAACTGCTTATCAAACCTCCTTGTTACTTTTTAATAAATATACTTTACTCACTTACTCAGGTTTCTTGGGAAAACTGTACGAGATACCTCTAAGCTTGATGGTTATGGTATCACTTCCTTATATAGTGGTGAAGAGTTTCAAGAGAAACTACTTTTAAAATTCCTTAAGAAAAAGAGAAGACGAACATCTATGCAAAAATATGGCAGCAAGTCAATATTCATTTGATGCTTAGCATACAACAAGATTCAAGTGTAACAATGTTTTGAAGAAAAATCCTTCTTTTATATTCCCTTGAATCTGTCTACTCCTAGTGAGATAAATACCTACAAAAATTTCTAGAATTGCTTATCAACAAAATTCAAAATTATTTACAAATGTACAATAGAAAATTCATAAAATTTTCAAGAACAAGGGGGAACTTCCCCATCTACTAAGTCCAATGCCTTTTCAGTTGACATGACTTGTAGAAAATCCTCTTTGGAAATGGGTTTATGATAAAATATGAGTCAGTGTCCATTTAATACAAAGGAGACTTATCCATCGTCGATTGTTTTGATTTTCACAGCTCCATTGTCATATACAGTGACTACCTCGCAAGGGCCCAACCATTGGGTGGTGAGTTTTCCTTTGAAGGTTTTAAATTGAGAGTCAAACAACAAAGCCCAATCACTAGATTGGAAGTGTTTCTTCTTAATAAACTTGTCATGCCACTTTCTCCTCTGGTTTTGGACTAATATTGTTTGTTGGATGGCATCTTGCGTGATGTCATCCAACTCATTCAATTATAGGGCTCGTTGTTTTTTAGCCTCATCTAATTTTAATCCCAATCTTGTGGTAATACAGAAGGTCCTTACTTGGAATTCTATTGGTAGAAGTACTTGTTTCCCATACACTAGCTCATAGGGGGTACGCCCAGTGGTGTTCCTCTAGGTGGTCCAATATGCCCACAAAGCCTCTGGAATCCTATCAGCCCAATCCTGGTGATGTAATTGAACAGTCTTGGTTAAGATACCTTCTAGAACTTTGTTTGTAGATTCTACCTAACCATTGGCTTGTGGGTGGTATGGAGAAGATTTATAGTGTTTAATCCCATATTTATCTGTTATCTCTCTCATCAGCTTGGAAGTAAATTGAGAGCCTTGGTTTGTAACAATTTCACGATGGACACCGAAGCGAGTAAATATGTATTCATAGATGAATTTGACAACAAAATTTTTTGTAGCCCTAAATAGGGATTTTTCCTCTACCCACTTGTTGACATAGTCTGTACAAACCAAAATATAGTTCTTCTTATGGGACATGTGTGAAATTGGTCCTACAAATTAAAGGGCCATTTTTCGAAAGGTTCTATCATAACTTGGGCATGCAAGGGAATTTATTCAGCTGATGTAGGTATCCCTATCCTTTTGAAACTATCACAACTTCTCACATACATAACAACATCTTTGAAAATGCTAGGCCAATAGTAACCCAAATGTAACACCTTATATGTTGTACGTTTTTCAGAAAAATGGCCACCACATGGTCCATCATGACAACTTCGTAGTATTTCTAGCACCTCATCCTCTCAGACACATCTATGAATAATCAAATAAGGATTTGTGTGAAAAAGTTCATGACCAACCCAAGAGTAATTAGAACTCTATGTAATAATTTTACGCTTTTCATGAGGTGACAAATGAGACAGTAACTTCCTAGTAGCCAGATAGTTTTCCATATCTGTAACCCATGAGGTATTGATAGAAAGGGAAAAAAGGTGCTCATTTGGGAAACTATCATCTACAAGAATATCATCATCCTCATTTTTTATTCGTGAAATAAAATGAGCTACCACATTATCTTTTCTAGGTTGGTCAAGCACAATGATATTAAATTCTTGCAATAACAAGAGCCACCTAGTCACTTGGCCATTAGTTATGGGTTTATTCATGAGAAAGCTAATGGCGAAATGATCTGTATGTAAAAATAATTTGTAAGCTCTAATGTAGTGGTAGAACTTGTAATAGCATGAACAACTTCCAAGAATTCCTTCTTAGTAACTGTGTGATTCAACTCGATAGGGAACAAGTTCTTTCTCACAAAATAAATGGCATAGGACTGCTGGTCCTCTTTCTGCCCTAATACTCCTCCTATTGCGGTGTCGGAGGCATCAGTGGATATGTGGAATGGGAGAGTCCAATTGGGCCCTCTAAGAACCGGTGCCATAGACAAGTTAGATTTTAAGGTTTCAAAGGCAGTTTGACACTGCTCAGTTCAAAATAAATCAACATCTTTTATTAGCAATCCAAACATGGGTGCAACAATCTTTGTAAAATTTTCAATAAATCGCCAGTAGTATCTGGCATGTCCAAGAAAGCTTCTCACCTTTTTCTGAGTCTTGGGGGGTGGAAGTATGACGATGACCTCAATATTTGCAGGATCACTTTTATTCCTTCAGATGAAACATGATGTCCTAGAACCACTCCTTTAGTTAACAACATTTTACATTTTTCATGACTTAGAGATAGGTTCATTTCTTGGCATCTGATAAGGAATTTTTCTAAGTTGTCTAAGGATTCGTGGAAAGTGTTGCCATAAACTCTGAAGTCATCCATGTAGACCTCCACATAGTCATGAATAAGATCAACAAATATCGCTAATACTGCCCATTGAAATGTGGCAAGAGCATTACACAATCCAAATGGTAAGACCCTATATGCATAGGTGCCCCAAGGAAAAGTAAAGGTGGTCTTGTCCTAGACCTCGTGTGCTATGAGAATTTGATTATACCCAATGTACCCATCTAAAAAGGAGAAATACTTCTTCCCAGACAAGGTATCCAGAACTTGGTCAATGAAAGGGAGAGGAAAGTAATCCTTCAGAGTGGCTTTGTTGAGTTCCTGGGAATCAATGCAGATTCTCCATTTTTCGATCACTTTATTTGGAACCACTACAAGTGGGGACACCCACTTACTGTCGAAGATGGGATAAATAAATTCGACATTTAATAACTTTTGGATCTCCTCCTTTAAGATATCTTTGAGTGTTAGGTTCATCCTTCTCTGGGGTTTACTAACAGATGTTACTTCTCCCTGGGTATATATGTGATGGATACATATGTCAAGGTGTATACCCTTCATGTCAGTGTATTCCCAGGTGAATGCTCTTGATTGTTCTTTAAGGATATTTACTAACTATTTTTGTTGATTTGCATCTAGCCCGAAGTTTATATATAAGAATTTTCCTGGACTAATCTCATAGGGCATAGTATAATAAATGGAGGACTCATATATCTTGAAGATAAAATATGCCGAAGATAAAATGGATGGGTCCAATTGTTCTTGAAATTCTTCCCCAAACATGTACTCAAATTGGGGAAAATATTGTGGAAAATCCATAGATGTGATATCATAAATAAACTGGTTTAGCACATTTTTCGTTGTGTGCTCCTGAAGTGCCCAAGCATGGTCACTTGGAAATACGAGTTCTTCCCAGTCCTCATTCATTTATGGAAACTCAAGCCACTATAGATTCTCCATGATAGGTTGAGATGGAGGGTATATGGTGAGGTTCTAGATAGAAAGTCCATTCGAGATGGTCATTTCTCCCTCTCTACAGCCAAAAAATGCATTGGTTGTGGCTAACCAAGGTCTTCCTAAAATGATGGGATGGAATTTGGTTGGATCCTTTGAGTGAATGACAAGAAAATCTACTGGGTACTCCCATGAGGCTAAAGTAACCATGATATCATCTAAAATTCCTTCAGGTATAATCATGTTCTTATCTGCTAATTCAAAATTGTTGGGGTAGGCCTAAGAAGAGGTTGTAACTGTAATTTCACCAAGGTAGTAGCGGTCATAACATTGATGGATGCCCCTAGGTCTATGAGAGTGTTTTCAATGGAGACCTCATTAATGGTTATGGTCACTACAGGATTTCCTCGGTTCCATATTTTTCTATCTTAGGCTGCTCTGATATGTACTCAGAAATTCCTCTTACCAAATGTACTGTAGNAAGGGAGAGGAAAGTAATCCTTCAGAGTGGCTTTGTTGAGTTCCTGGGAATCAACGCAGATTCTCCATTTTCTGATCACTTTATTTGGAACCACTACAAGTGGGGACACCCACTTACTGTTGAAGATGGGATAAATAAATTCGACATTTAATAACTTTTGGATCTCCTCCTTTATGATATCTTTGAGTGTTGGGTTCATCCTTCTCTGGGGTTTCCTAACAGGTGTTACTTCCCCCTGGGTATATATGTGATGGATACATATGTCAAGGTGTATACCCTTCATGTCAGTGTATTCCCAGGTGAATGCTCTTGATTGTTCTTTAAGGATATTTACTAACTATTTTTGTTGATTTTCATCTAGCCCGAAGTTTATATATAAGAAGTTTCCTGGACTAATCTCATAGGGCATAGTATAATACATGGAGGACTCATATATCTTGAAGATAAAATATGCTGAAGATAAAATGGATGGGTCCAATTGTTCTTGAAATTCTTCCCCAAACATGTACTCAAATTGGGGAAAATATTGTGGAAAATCCACAGATGTGATAGCATAAATAAACTGGTTTAGCACATTTTCCGTTGTGTGCTCCTGAAGTGCCCAAGCATGGTCACTTGGAAATACAAGTTCTTCCCAGTCCTCATTCATTTATGGAAACTCAAGCCACCATAGATTTTCCATGATAGGTTGAGATGGAGGGTATATGGTGAGGTTCTAGATAGAAAGTCCATTCGAGATGGTCATTTCTCCCTCTCTACAGCCAAAAAATGCATTGGTTGTGACTAACCAAGGTCTTCCTAAAATGATGGGATGGACTTTGGTTGGATCCTTTGAGTGAATGACAAGAAAATCTACTGGGTACTCCCATGAGGCTAAAGTAACCATGATATGATCTAAAATTCCTTCAGGTATAATCATGTTCTTATCTGCTAATTCAAAATTGTTGGGGTAGGCCTAAGAAGAGGTTGTAACTGTAATTTCACCAAGGTAGTAGCGGTCATAGCATTGATGGCTGCCCCTAGGTCTATGAGAGTGTTTTCAATGGAGACCTCATTAATGGTTATGGTCACTACAGGATTTCCTCGGTTCCATATTTTTCTATCTTAGGCTGCTCTGATATGTACTCAGAAATTCCTCTTACCAAATCTACTACAGGAAGGTCCTTTTGCTTCCTACTTGGCTTGTTAATACACAATTATTTGACTACCTTACTGTAGATTGGAATGTCCTTAATGGCTTGCAGTAAGGGAATCTTGACACAAATATTCTTCAATTCATTCAAGATGTCAAATTCCGATCGGGTGGTAGGTTTCTCTATTACCAATATTTCTAGATAAGGAGGGGCCTATTCACCTATTTAGGGTCTATGATGTCTTCAAAGTTAGGATCTCCTGATGGTGGTAAGAAAACAAAAGCTGTATTGTTTGGTTTTGTGGAAATCTTGAGTGGTCTTGTCTCTTGTTCCACTATCACTGATGCTGCAATTTTCGGTTCTATAGTGCTCCCGGTCTTAGTCTCTTTAGAGACTACTTTATCTCTTTGGTTTGAGCTAGCTCCTACTTTTCAGTATCTGTCTGTGGAGCTTATGAGTGGATGATTCTTCCCCCAAAAAGATCGGAAGGAACCTTAGTTGAAAGATCTGATTTAGATTTAACATATCTACCTTTTGGGTCTCTAGGTGTATTCATGAAAGTAAACAAAAACAAAAATAAAAACTACCATTGGGTTTGGGGGAACCTGCTATAATAGATTCCCAGGTTCTTACCTCTCGTCTTAAATCACCCCCGCCACCAAACTGATGCTAAGGTTTAGAAATTATCTATTTCCTACCTTGAGACAACTCCCCGACATCGACACCAAAAATGATGGGTGTTCTATATGCACTAAAAACACACTAAAAACCCTCAATTAAATTGTCAACCCGGGGTAAGTAAACTTCGAGTTGTAGCAATATATATGCAAGGTAGAAGGAATGGAGGTAGTATATTCTAACTAAGGAAGTGGCTATCTAAGAGCTAATCTATTCAAGCAAAGACTACTAATGATCAAACCCTACTATGAAACTCAAACTATGTACCCTAAGTAACATTTGAATGAAGGATCGATGGATAGTTCTAAGAAAGCAAATGAAAACCCTACTTAAAGAAAACTAGTTCAATCATAACAACAAGAAAAATAAAACTATCTACATAATAAGCAATAGCGACAACAATCTACTTTAATTAACCTACTCAAATTCAATAAGCAACTACCCTATAAAAGCGAGAAAATGATCAAGAAACTACCCTATCAAAGCAAAACAGACAAGCAAGAAACTAACCTATTAAAGCAAGTAAACAACTAACTAACCTAGGATAACTTATACAACAAGTAAACTAATCAATAAGCAACTAATTAAGCTAAGAAACAAGTGAACACTATTCTTAAATTAAACTTCACAACTACTTCTAATTTACAAAAGGAAATCTACTCAACTGAAAGCATTATGATGATAAAAGCAATTAACAACTAATATTTAACCTATGATAAGAAAACTATCCTTTAATATACCAAAGCAAGAAGACTATATATCCTACAACAACAATAAAACTATCTTCTAATCTATGAAAGCAAGAAAACTCAAATGTAGTGTTGATGGTTATGTGAATGTCTCCGATGTCTTATAATATCATGATGGCACTTAACAATGAACGATAATTCAAGAGGAATAAATTCGATATTGACTTCAATAGCAAAGTGGAAAGTGTGAATTAGGCAATCCAGTAAGAACTTAGCCATTATGGAAACAACATCAATTATCCTGCATATCCATGTGATTATTCAATCATACATTAATCATCAACAGTATAAAGATACTTTCCTAGTAAATTCAATTGCACTCTATATTAATTAAGAAAATTCATACTAAGTTTCATAACTGAAATCTAAATTTAATAATCAACTTTGAATTGAAATTGCAACCTAGAGCTAAGAAAGAAATTGCATGAAGTAAACTAAACTAGTCCTATTTTGACAATTCAATTTGCAAAAAGAGAAAATACTCATAAACATAAATTAAACATTATTCCAACATATGACAAGTAATGAAATGAGCAAACTAAAAAATAACTAGATAAGAAAAACTAAAAAGTAATTAGATAATCAATGAAAACTAAAACTAACACTATCCATCCACCGAAGCCCTGTCAAATAAATCATGAATTAAAACTCAGTTTTAAACTTTATTTTAAACTTTGATTCAGCCTAAAGAAAGTCTGATCTATCATCTAATCACACACGGGGTTAGTATCTAAGCTTGCAAGCTTGCTTCTACTAACTAGAAAGTCATTGCATATTAACAAGATCCTTCATAATAATCTGCAAAAGAAACTAAAACAATTAAGCTATAGCAGCAATTTATACAATAAGAAAGCAAAATGACAATTCATGTACAGGAAAAGAAATAAAAATACATCAACACTATTCAATTCACAAGAAAACTCATAGGATATTCACCCAGACTGGTGGTGGGCCCCCCAACAAGTCGTGGTTACTTTTCAAAGGCGCACCACGAGCTTCAACAACACAAATTCACCATTAAAACTAAAAACACAGTCTTTACAAAGTCTTGGCAAAATGAAAATAGAAAAACATAGCGAAATTGTCTTTTCTATCTAACAAACAACTTCTTAGCTATTGTTTGACCATTGAGGTGGTATTTAAAAGTTTTACAAGCTGAGAGGTTGACCACTGGAAGGGTCAACCCTCTCTAAAAATAGTAAATTTCATTTAAGATGATCTAACTGTCAGTGGCTTCTAGAAAGAAGGTGACCCAATAATCACCCAACATAACAACTCAAATCGAGTTGTCAAGAGTTCAATAGCTGGAGGCCATGAGCACGAACAAAACCCATGTCTATGATTCACCCATCGCTGGCCGCCAATACCATAACCGCCAAATCACCCAACGTTTGTGTGTAGGACAGAGTGCTGGACGGAGTGCCGGATGGAGTACCAGACTGAGTATCGTAAGCAAAAACAAGTTGCAATTTTTCCCTGTGACATACAAAACATGAATTAATTTCTAGGGATCATAAAAACATATTGATTTAAACTGCAAAATCATCCCAAAACATGAATTATGCATACCTGGTGTGGATCATAGTGATTTGACACAAAACCTCTTCAAAAACTTCTTCAAAATATGAAAACACATATACACATTCATAAAAAAGGATCTAATTAATGTCATAAAATCGGTCATATCACGGGCCCAACACTTCTCTATAAGGTAATCAAAGGAGTCCCTAAGTAATGGCTTGATAAAGATATCTGCAATCTACTCTTTGGAAGGAACATATTCTAATTAACCACCTATACCTAAACCTGTTCTCTGAGAAAGTGATACTTGATGGGGATGTGCATAGTTTTAGAGTGTTGAACACGATTTTTGGAGAGATCAATATCACTTGTATTTTCGCACATGATAGAAACAGGTTGATCATAGGGAAATTGAATATCCTTGAGATTGGTATTTATCCACAACACTAGCATACACCATGATGTTGCATCTATATACTCTGCTTCAGTTGTATAGAGAGAAATGGAAGTTTGTTTCATGCTAAGCCAGGATACTAAACAAATGCCAAGGAATAATGCACCTCCACTAGTGCTTTTTCTATCATGAATACTTCCTACCTAATATGGATTTGTATAAGATCTGAGAACGAGGTCTGTGTTTTTTGGATACTACAATCCAAAGTCAATAGTCCCTTGCAAATACCTAAATATTCATGAAATATACCTACCATACCCACTGCTTGTATGATGTCATACCTTGAAGCTATGAGATAGAGTAAACTACCTGTCATAGACCAGTACATGCTCTGATATACTTCTGGAGCATCATCATCCTTGTTGAGTTTACAATTGGTATTCATTGGAGTGCTTACTATTATAGCACAAAATGACACACCTATGCATTTGTGCCATGGCCTTACCCTTTTCCCTAGCTTGCTAAGTAAAATCCCACACTTTCCTCATCAAAGTCAACTAGAAAAATTGACATTTTTTTATATCTCTAGAATTCCTTTATGCAACATGTAGACATCCACACCTTACAAACTTACAACTTACAGATTCCCTAAAAAATTATGAAAAATAAAATAATTCCACAATTTTGGGTAGGTTTTTCGGTTGGGATCATTTCCTAACATCCTTGAGCCCATACTAAATGGATTTAAACCTCCCCAACCTCTTGGGGATAGTAAAAAAACACCATTGAGGGAAAATATGAGGACAAGTGTAATGGTGCAATATTATGCTGTTAAGATTTAGCAGGATTCCCTAATCCTTTCATGCTCTGAGTAGCATCCCCTGACCTAGAAAACAATTTTCCAGTGTACCTTCCTCTCCTATGTATCCATAAGGTGTGCTCCTATCCTTATTGGGTTATGCGAGGAAGGGCTTATTTGATGAATTGAAGCTCAAAGGACTTGTGGAAGAACCTAGGAAATTGGCTTTGAAGCAGTGCCAGAAGTCAAAAAAGGTTGTAACCAACTTTCATATATTCTCAATAATATAAGAGATTTCTTTTCCTCCTATATTGTGTTCATTGGAATGTTATATGTTGTTATTTTTCGTATATTCTTTAATTTATACACTTGATATATGCTTCTTGGACCTACAACTACCTTGTTGCAACACTATCTTGGTTTCTTATTGTAGGATGGTTCTGACAGAGACCAGGAGCTCTTCAAAAAAGTGGAGTGGGGATCGACATCGAGTGAAGGGTTTAAGGTGCAAGTATTCTCCTTTCATTTACCTTCTCTCTCCTAGTGAAAAAGTAGCTATTTCTTGTTTTCATGTTTGTTTGCGATGGTATATGTCAATATTCTTATTTTGGTCTCACTATGTTGTGACTTGAATTTTTTTTGGTCTCTCTCTGTTGTGACTTGACCCAAAGTCACGGCGGGGAATCCCTTAATCACTTACTAGTGCACATTTTTCCATGCCAAATTTCTTCAATATTTCCTTGAGATATTTACCTTGAGAAATAAAAATTCCCTTTTATGATTGATGAATATGTAACCCAAGAAAGAAGGAGATTTCTCCTAACATGGACATCTCAAACTCTTGTTGCATTGTAGCTGCAAACTTCTTACTCACTAATTCAATATTATTTCCAAAAATAATGTCATTTACATACACCACAATAATTAACAAATCGTTACCTTCGACCTTTATGTATAAGTTTTTATCAACAATTCCCTTTTTTAATCTTTTCTCATGCAAATACTTGTCCAATTTACAATACCAAGCTATTGGAGCCTTTTTTATCCCATACAAGGATTTATTTAGTTGGAAAACATAATTATTTTTGTTGGTTGCTCCTGTTAGAAAAACAGGATCGCGGAGCAATAAAATAAAACAAATGCGGAAATAAAACACAAAATATACACAATACAATAGAGACAAAGATATATGTGGTTCACCTAGTGTGGGCTATGTCCACCAGAGAAATTAAAAGGTCCTTCCTTTATTATTATCCAACAAATGAAGGGATACAATCTACAACACACCTTCTGTAAATTCCTCTTCTTTCTCTCACAGTATCCTCACTTAGAATACAATATTCACAATGATACATAGCCACAATACATTTCCCTCATAAAAGAGGGTTGTCTTCTAGGGAAAAAAAACCCTAACATAACTTCTACCGCCAGATCTGTGACCTTATAATGAATGGTACAAATTTACTATGAAATTACAATATACATTTACAAGGAAAATTTTCCTTTGGGGGCTTCACCCCCAAACCCCTACAGGGGGGGTAGCCCCTCCCTGTACTCTCCCATGTGAATGAGTGTACATTCTTACAGGGTGTAAAGTCTTCATGGGGTATAAACATTGCTGAAAACAAAAGGCCTTTGAATCAGGAAGACAATCAGGCTCCACAACCAACAATCTCCCACTTGGAGATCGATCTCAAAAAATCCATCACTGTTGTATCTACTGAACTATGATCCTTCTTGGACCTGGAAAATTTCCCATCTTCACCTTCATGCTTGAAGACAAACTGAAACTGAGCAGGAACTCAGTTTCTCCCTGGTTACTCCCTTTGTTAACATGTCTACAGGATTCTGGCTAGTGTGTATCTTTTCCAACTTCAAATGTCCATCTTCCAATATGGATCATATGAAATTGTACCTAAACTATATATGATTAGTCTTTGAATGGAAGGGTGAGCTCTTTGCAAGATGAATGTCACTCTCACTGTCACAGTACAACCGACTATTTTCCTGCTTCTTTGCCAATTCCTACATAAACCTCTATAAAGCAACAACATACTCTGCTTATATTGTTGAAAGAGAAATAACCTTTTGTAGTTTCGAAATCCAACTTACTTTTGTTCCACCTATAGTAAAAACATACCCTGCGGTGCTCCTCCTATTATCTTTATCACCTACCATATCTAAACCAACATATCCCTATAGAACAGTTTTCTGAACCTGCAAAACATAATGCATGAGTAGCAGTGCCTCTCAAATACCTAAGAATCCACTTTACTTCCTCCCAATGTTCTTTACCTGGATTATTCATATACCTTCTCACAACTCCCACTGCATGTGCAATATCTGGTCTTGTGCAAACCATCACATACATAAAGTGACCAACTGCTGATGAATAAGGATCCCTGGACATGTATTCTATCTCCTCCTATGTCTTAGGACACATTTCCTTAGTTAGTACTAACTAGTTTTGCATTATGCATTCTAAACCTCTCCAACACCGTCTTTATGTACTCACCTCGAGACAATGTCAATTTGCAATTTTTTCTGTCTCTTGTTATTCTCATACCAAGGATTTGTTTTGCAGCAACTAAATCCTTCATCGCAAATGACTTAGCTAATTTCTTCTTGATCACATTTATATGCTACATATTAGACCCTACAACAAGCATGTCATCTACATACAATAGCACGATAATATAACATCCATTTCGTAGCTTTTTAAAATAAACACGATGATCATAATGACATCTACTATAAACTTGTTCTATCATAAACCTATCAAACTTCAAATACCACTACCTTGGAGCTTTCTTTAGGCCATACAAGCTCTTCTTCAACCTGCATACTAAATTATCCTTCCCTTCGACCTCATACCCTTGTGGCTGCTGCATATAA
>JASDQU011027808.1:27457-39276 GCA_032191745.1 Picea mariana | reverse complement strand
TCAGTCGTAAACCAGAGGTTCCCATTCATAAGGCCATAACTCTCAAACCGTGAGGAGTTATGTGACATTCCACATACCACCAGAAATGGCATGACAAGCACTATCCATCTAGGATAGTTTCACCAACAACTTCATTGATCTTCATCTCATTGTTCCACATACAAGCATGGGTCCTCCAACCATTCTCCTAGGATAACTCAATCCATAAAGCATCTTCCCGTGAGGGATTTCACCATAAGGAGACCACTTTGGAGTTCATCCATTTCTACACGTTATCAACCATGATAAGATAATAATGATTCATCTTTGCATCAATTCACCATTGCATCATATATATCAACTATGCATCATGTATCAATGACAACCCATTGATCCATCTTCATCAATGCATCATATCAATGATCCATCTTTATCAATTGGTTTCCACTTGGACATCTATCATTCTCATTAAGGAATATTCATTTTTCATCAATCATCAACCAATCAATTACTCAACATTAATCAAACCAAACCATTTACATCAATGACATATGATCAAACAATCTCCCAAATAATCAAACCATTGGCATCAATGACAACACGATCCAATAGGAGTTGCAGGAGTTGGGAATGCAAATAAAGGAGTTATTGGACCTGGGACTTATACATCCGAGTTTGTCACCATGGGGTGCACATATTATCTTCATATGAAAGAAGGACAGGTCGTGGAGACTCTGCATTGACTACCGTCAATTGAACAAGGAAATGATCAGGAATCAGTATTTGTTGCCGAGGATTGACGTTCTATTTGATCATATGAAGGGTGTGACGGTGTTCTCAAAGATTGATTTGCGATCAGGGTATCACTAGTTACGGATCAAGGAGGATGACATCCCTAATACCGCCTTTAAGACGAGGTTTGGCAATTACGATTTTATTGTTTTACCATTTGGATTGAAAAACGCCCCAAGGGTATTTATGAGTTTGATGAACAGGGTGTTCTGCGAGTACTTGGACAAGTTCATCCAAGTATTCATTTACGATATTTTGATTTACTCTCGGACGACGGAGGAGCATAACGAGCACTTGTTCTTGGTACTACAGTGTCTGTGAGAGAAACAATTGTATGGGAATTTGTCAAAATGCTCATTTTATCAATCAAAGATTCACTACTTAGGGCACATCATCTCCGATGAAGCTATCGTCATGGATCCAACAAAGGTCGAGGATATTATAATATGGCTTGCGTTGACGAATGCCCCGAAAGTGCGTAGCTTCATGGGTTTAGTAGGAAGCTATCGACGGTTCATCAAGGGATTTTCGAAGATAGCAAATCTGATCACGAAATTGCAGAAGAAGAACAAGAAGTTTGTTTGGACCGAGAAATGCATGGAAGCATTTAGGAGGCTCAAAGAGATTTCAACAACAACATTGATACTAAAGGTCCCTGACATGGACGCAGACTTCTTGGTACACACTGACACATCCAAGGAAGGCTTAGGCAGTGTCTTGATGCAAGATGGTCAAGTGATCGCTTACATCTCAAGGAAACTGAGAAGGCATGAGGATAACTATGAGACACATGACTTGGAGTTGTTAGCCATTGTTTATGCCTTGAAGGTTTGGAGACACTAACTAGTTGGAAGAAAAATTTAACTAAAGACGGACCACTATGGACTACAGCACATCTTTATGCAAGGCGACCTGAACGCGCGACAACGACGTTGGTCATAATTTCTTAGCGAGTACGATTTCGAGATTTCTTACATAAAAGGAACAGTGAACTGAGTGGCAGATGCATTGAGTCGGAGACCACACATCTTTTCGTTGTTGACTCTTCAGATGAATCTACGTGAAATGATTCTAACTTTACAGTGCTACGATGACTGGTACAAAGAACTCAAGTATTTTTTTGGACAAAACACAATTATGGTACCAATATTTGAAGGATTTACGTTTGACGATGATGGATTGATGAGGTTTAAAAATCGTATTTATGTACCACTGAATGATGAGTTGAGAAGATTGATCCTAAATGAGGTTCATAGAGCAGTATACATGGCTCACTCGGGAGTTACGAAGATGATGGCAGACCTTAAACCCTTATTCTTTTGGAAGGGAATGAAGGAAGACATAGTTAACTATGTGGCCCGATGTCTAGAATGTCAGTAGGTAAAGGCTGAACATGGACATCTAGTAGGATTACTACAACCACACGCTATCCTAGAATTGAAATATGAGGTCATTTCGAAGGATTTCATTGTTGGATTGCCACTGACAGCAAGGAGACATGACTCAATTCTTGTGGTAGTTGACACTTGATGAAGAGTGTTCATTTTATTCCTATGCATATGACGTATCAGGCACCTAACATAGCTAGAGTTTTCATCAGTGATATTTTGAGGCTGCATGGCATTCCTAAGAGGATTATATCCAATCAATGATGGGTGTTTACTGGACAATTTTGGAATATTTTCCAAGAGGCCTTGGGAACCCAACTTAACTTTAGTACTACGTATCACCCGGAGACTGACGGGCAGACTGAATGAACGAACCAGACCTTGGAGTACATGTTGCACATGTACGTGATCGACCAACAAAAGCATTGGGAAGAATTCTTGCCACTGGTGGAATTCTCTTATAACAACAGTTACCAAAGCACCATTAAGATGGTGCCTTTCTAGTTTCTTTACAAGCGACTGTGTCAGATGCCTTTGAGTTGGGATCGGCTTGAGGATAGGGTCCTGGTAGGACCAAAAGCGATCCAAGAAATGGAAGAGAAAATGAAAACAATAAGACAAAGGATTAAAGAAGCGCAAGATCGACAAAATAATTATGTTGATGTGCAACGTGTCAACCGTAGCTACGAAGTTGGTGATCGAGTCTTCTTGCGGGTAAAACCTCATAAGAGTTCGATCAAGTTTGGAAAGGGAGATAAAATCTCTCCTAGGTTCATGGGACCTTTTGAGATTCTATAAAGAAAGGGGCCCATGACCTATTGACTAATCTTTCCTGATTCTTTGAGGCGTATGCATGATGTTTTCCACGTATCTATTTTGAGACATTATATTAGTGATCCTACACATGTTATTGACATGAGTTCCTTGCAGGTATCGGATGAGGGGGTGATTACGGTTGAGCCGATCCGCATCCTGGATCATCACATTAGATAGCTACATCGTCAAATAGTAGATTAGGTCAAGGTCCAGTCGGATAACTATAGTCCGCACTCAGTGACCTGGGAGGATGCATATGATATGTGGCAACAATTTCCATTTTTGTTTGATAGATAAAATTATGATACTGTAATACACATTATTTTGGCACTTATATACTACGAAAGTTCGGGATGAAGCTTAGACCAAGAGGGGGTGTATGTAACATCCCTCTCTTGTGTGCACTGAGCTAACTTATTATTTGAGGACACTTTCTTGCAAGTGATCCAGATTATTATGCTATTTCACATTTGATTATGATTATGAGGCGTTATGGATTGATGGCTTCTTATTTTGTTGTATTGACATAAACATGTGCTATTGACTCGGTTTTCCAGAGTGTGTAAGATTTTGGACCTCAAGGATGCAGAGGGATCGATGAGACCCCTTGGACTCTGGATCGAGTCTGGGAGTGGACTATTGGGGGTTTGATTGTTGTATATATGACATTTGTGCATTTTATTAGATGATATTATTATGGATACTATTTATGACATTATTCGTTGATGATGCAGGCTGACGATAGCTTGTCAACCAGAGTAACATGTGGAGTAGAGGGTTCATGCATGACTACCAGAGACATTGGTGGAGAGGTGTGGACAACAACCCTGCCACAATCTATTAGCACTCTCGTTGTGGCTCGAAATGTAGGTTAACGATTACCTAGTTCAAGGAGACCCATGATGTTGTGAGGGCCAACTGCGACAGTTGCTCATGATGATTGTAAGGGGCGCACAATAAGGCAGGGGCCTTATTCCTTAGAAGCCCTTAGACTCCCACAAGATCACCTGGTGGATTATTGATTCCAATGGTTTTTGATGTCTACCAAGTCAGTCAAGAGGTGAGTGGCACCCTTGGAGCACAGAGTGCATCCTGAAGGGCACGTCGTGCAAGAAAAACGGAAAGAGGCGAGTGGCACCCTTGGAGTACGTAGTGCGTCCTGAAGGGAACGTTGCGCAAGGGAAACAAAATGAGGCGAGTGACACCCTGGGAGAACCTAGTGMATCCTGAAGGGCATGCCACGTTGTTAATTAATAAATGAATAAACCTATATGGCCTTAGAATGAATAACGTGATGAGAAAGATTTAAAAGAATTTCCCTAATAAAATGTTGCCCAACCTAGGAAATTAAAGTCTAGGTCTAAGTGATACTTGTGATAAAAATAAATATATATATTTATATAACAATAAAAATAAAAATAAATAGATAATAATGATAATCATCGTTAATCATGTGACAAGAAAGGGGTAATCAATTCATTAATTTATAAAAATCTTTTGGGAGATAAAAATAAAAAAGAGGGAAAAGGGGGAAATAATTGTTTTGTCACTTATGCTAATTAAAAATTTATTATTTAAAAAGGAAAAAGGGGAAAAAAATAATTTTCTACACCTTCTAATTTGAATTTTAAATGAAAAGGGAAAGAGGGAAATTTAAAAGAATTAGGAAACTAGGAAAAAGAAGGAAACATAAAAAGAAAGGAGAAACACAAGGAAATAGAAGAAGAAATATTAACTTAGTAAGGTATCTAGCATTTAAGAACTTTCTAAATTAAACTCAAATATTAAATTAGCAAGGGGGTAAGTCATTAAAATATGTAAGGGAATATGGGAACAACTAGGAGCGATTCTAGGAATTATTTTAGGTGGGTGAGGGAAATAAGGGAAATTAATTAATTAATGAAATTAATTTATGGTGCAATGAAGGGGATGGATGACACATCTACGGGGAGGATTTTTATGAATTAAATTATTGAACATTAAATTAAATGGGATTTTGGGAAAGTAAATGACTTAGAAACTCTATATAAAGGAGGGAGGAGAAGTATGAGGGATCTCTTCTGTCATGTGTAACGTTATGCTGCAGAATTTTAGACTTGACTGACTTAGCTTGTGGGAGTTGGGATACCCAGCTTGGTGAGGAGTGGTAGCTCATCCTTATGAGGCAAGATGGGAGCTAGTTGTTCTCTATTTTAGTGTGTGTGGCCCCTTTGCGGCTCAGGGGGATAAGGGGGAAGAAGAGTACCCCTAGCGTTGGTTGGGAGGTACCGGTGAAGTCTCATCGATTGGGAAGTAGGAGCAGCACGAAGCGCGCAGGACAATGACTCAGAGCGGGTGACTCAGGCTATGGTACACTTCCTTTATTTCTGCATGGTATATTATTAATATACTTTATGATTTTATTTATGTACTTTTATTGGGTAATGAAAATGTGGACTTAGAATTTCAACCGAGAACTTAATTTTCCCTGTAAGCCTTAAGCTCATTGTTGACTTGATTCCCTCGGCCTTCGATCCTTGCATGTTGAGACTGCCCTTTGGTTTGTTGA
This sequence comes from Picea mariana, assembly GCA_032191745.1. Classification (NCBI taxonomy): domain Eukaryota; kingdom Viridiplantae; phylum Streptophyta; class Pinopsida; order Pinales; family Pinaceae; genus Picea; species Picea mariana. Next base: position 33,753 of record JASDQU011027808.1, on the reverse strand, counting down.
TTGTTGTGAATATTTGAGATTTTTAGCCTCATCCCTAGCTCTTCATTCCACACCTGAGTAGTCGGCCAGGAGCCGAATCAATGATCATCACTTCGGTGCACAACAACCTATATATTCAAATGCCTTCTTTTTTGTGCGTGGATGATGAGCGAAGGATGTATTTTCCTAGCTGTTTTCCCCTTTTCATCTTTGTGTTGATTTCCTCCTTTCCTCGGTCTTTACGTGTTATTTCACCTCTACATATTATTCATTCTCGGTAATCTGGAAATTAATTTTGGCATTTCCTGCATTTCAACACCCTCAACCACGAAAAATTAAATCTACAATTTTATATAAGTTGCTAGATCAATTTAACTCTGTATTTTTAAATATCATCGGATACATTTATATCTCATTTTTATATAAGTTGTTGGATGAATTTAACTCTACATTTTTACTTATTGCTAGATAACTTAAATCTGCATAGTGATACCTCCCTGCAACTTAACTCCGTGTTTTTTTTAATGATAGCAATTTTCTCGACGTTTTTACCTCTGCTCATTAATATTTGAAGATGTTTGGAGACTACGTTGTCCCTTTTTTTACAGGCCCTTAGATTGTTGGGACTGCAATTTCTTTTTCCTTATGCATTTAAATTATTGGAAGGCAATTTTTCCCTTTGTTACTCTGGTGATTTGCCATTATTAAGACTGAAATTGTTGCATTTTAATACTATGTTTGTGGCTACTAGTTGTGACTGTGATTCTATACATCTGGCCAACCATTTTCCATTGCAATTTAATTTGTGTTTGAAGGCGAATTTGGCCCTGCGATTCTATACACGTGGCCAACAATTTTCCATTGCAATTTAATCTATTTTTCAAGGTTAATTTGGGCCTACGATTTTATACATCTAGCCAATGATTTTCCATTGCAATTTAATCTATTTTTGATGGAGAAATTGGCTCTGGGATTGTATACATCTGGTATGTTTTATTTTCTCCATTGAATGCCTTCACATTACTGGTTAATGGGGGCATAATGGTGGGTGTTCCTTTGAGTAACGACACTACAATGACAACGATTCTCCAGATAGTGTGCACTAGCTATATTTTTCCTTCTTTAAATAACAACTATTATATTCACTAGCTGATAGCCATAGATTTCCCATGACTATGGTGTAACAGTATTACCCTCATTTACTGACAATGATTGAGCATTTTTGGGCCATGATTCCACCTATAACCTATGACTGCGATTCAGATATTCGTTGACTACATCTTACCTTCCAGCCTTCGCGTGACCACCTTCATCTTTACCAGTGTGAATCATGGTGATCTACCCACTAGCTATTTATCAATGATGTGTGATATCGTATAGCTACATTTTGGCATTTATTAGTCCTTATTATTCCATATCTCTATACAGTTGTGTTTATATATATAGATGCGTAATAATATATATAGTTGTGTGTAAGTAATAAATATATATATTACTTATTTATTCATTGTTTGTAAATAATATATAGCTGTGTTTTGTACAGATTGATTATTACAAAGCGATTTGGGATTACTATTGGTTATACATTGATTTATTTACATGGATGATTACACCTCAAATTAAATTAATAGACAACTTGTTATTACTCCTCAGTTTTATTTGTGTATTGGTTAGTTGGTTTAAGTTTCATTACAGTTAAATGCTGACAACATTCTAGAATTAATGTTGTGAATAATTTCATATTTATAGCAAATTACATTATTATGGTTATGTTGTTGTATATTGGTAAATTGCTAAATTAGATGGTATTTAATTTGTAATGTGGACTTGTATCTAATTTGCAATTTGGACTTGTAATTAATTTGCAATTTAGTCTTGTTTTGAATTTATGGTTAATTTACAATTGTAATTTGTGGACTAATTTGAAATTGACTTGCTATTTAGATTGGTAACCGATGTTAAATTAGATCATAAGTCTTGACTAATTTAGACATGATTAATGGTTGGGTTTTTACGGAGTTGTGTATTGGCTTGCATCCTTCCTTTGTTGTCATCTTCTTGCGTCTCACCGACCTGATGTTTTGGGTATTGGGGTGGTCTTCCTATCGTTATTCGGCTCCTAGCGAGTCAGATTTATCTAGAGTCCTTAATCCAGATAGGATGCGTCGAGCCAACATTATACTCCTGCCTATCGCTTGGGGATGGCATGATTCCTGACGAGGGTATCATTGCGTGCCCTATGGGATAATGGTGATTGATAACTTGGCTGGGGTCTTTACTTCCCATTGTGGGTTTGTTGATCTTGAAATTTCATTGGTGGTGCTTAGGTTGCAACTCCTTCATGAGTTTGGTTGGGCGCCACTAAGGTTCTAGTTAATTGACTGTCAAGGTCATCATGTCGGGATTGGGGTGGTGTCCCTTAGTTGGTAGGCATAGTCATGTCATGTCGGGTGGGTATTCGTTCCCCCTTGTTGTTCTACGCACATTCACCCAGTTGATCTTCTGCCAGTGCGTGCAGTCATAGAGGTCTGTTGCTTGTTTAGCAGGCATGGTCCTTGTCGTCGGGTGTGTTGTCTAGCTATAATCATTTTTGTAATCCTATCAAAAAGAAAAAAAAAATTGCATCTTCTGCTTCGCTTGTAGTCATAACGACTGGGCTCGTTACATCCCAAAACTTAAATTTAAATAAATTTAAATTGATTTATACCAATTTATACCAACAAGAATGTAGCTGGAATTCCTTGAGAATTCAAAAACTTGTTGTAAGTATAATTTTCCAAATCATAACTCATAGGAAATTCTAAAATAAAATAGTACAAAGCCCCATAGAACGTAGTGGACAAGAAATTGTTGTGTTTTAAAAGTCTACAACTTATTCAATAATATGAAACCTACAACAGAACAAAGACTGGGAACTTGGGAAGGGTTTCCTTGACAAAATAAATTGACTTACAGAGTGTAGCAATATATCCCCAACTTCCAAGTCACAATGCTCCTTGTTGAGGCTCGGAGAATTCCTAATTTGATCTTCAACTTCCAACCAATAAAAGCAATGAAAAGTAGAACATATTAAGAAATTTGAAAAAATATCAAACAGTTTTCATTTCAAATTTGATAAGTGATTTTTTATTTTAATTTTCATTTACATGGGAAGTAAATTTAAGCCCTTCTATGAAGGGCTAGTGGACTCTTGAAGGGAAATGAAAACCTCATTTTTTATCCTTGCTAGGGATGGAGCGCTCTTATGGCTCACTTGGTCAAATTTAGTAAATTTTAGACTCATGAAACCAATATCTATAATTAGAAATGCTATAAATAGTCATGTTATAAATAGACATGCTAAAAGTAGCAGTCCCCCTGAACATTAGGAAATTATGGAAAATTTGCATGTACACCAACAATGATGAAGTCAATAGAAGACAATATTGGTTTCTTCCTTGGCATTGGTAAGAGATCAAGATATTTGGTGATGAGATATGTAGCTAGATTTTTGGTAAAGATGGATTTTGGTGGAAAGTTACCTGTAATGTGGAGATGGAAATAGGTGACTAGAAACACACATAAACCTTGTATTACATAAGGATTCTATTTTATTGTGGTTATTCTCACTATTATGGTGATGCAAAGGACGAACCTCCTATGAATACTACCAAATTTATAGATTGCAAGCTCAAGCTCAAGGTCCACATTATAGGAAGGTGAATTTGAGGCCACCAAGATGGTAGGTTTAGGTCAAGATCGAAACCCCCCCCTTAAGCTATGTTTTAAACCCTATAATGGTCCTTTTGTCTATAGTTGTAGCATCATATCAATGCAAACAATGTCCCCCTATGACTAACCAAAATTCCATATGTATATCCCATGATAAAGAGTTAAGATCCAAGTTTCAAGGAATGGGAGGTGAAAAGTTTACCTACATATAGAACAATACATGGAAGGTGAGAGGGATAGACACTCATTCCGTTCAACTTCCTAGTATGATTTCTCTGAGTCCTAGTCCCTCCAATCCTACACCTATAGAAACTCTAAATCATGAGGAAACCTCAAAGATAATAAATGAGTAAAATGTGGGAAGGGATTTATCTAGGTAGTTGTAAGATGCTCCTACTACTAAAAACCTCCCAAATACCAATTGAAATCATTGAAAAATCCTGGGAGGAAACATGCATGCATGAGGAAAAATCCATCCTAAACATGGCATAGAAAAAAAAAGACAGAGATATTGAGTGGAAACAACAAACAATAAGAGGATCCCAGAGTGGTGTTGGTCCCTAGAAAGTTGAAACCGTGAAAAATTTCTCTCTAACATTAGGGGATTGAGCTCATCCCATTAAAAAACTCCTAGGATAATTGGTAAATACACATAAACCAAAAACATTTCATGATCTAAGAGACTATGGTTGAGGGAGAGAAAATAAAGGGAAATTTGTATACCTTTATGAAGAACTAGCACTTTTTAGACTTAGATTCCAATGATCAATCTAGGTAGGTGGTGTTTGGATGGAAGAGTTATTTAAAATTAATAAACCCATCTTTGATTCTTAAAGATATATGAACTGAATTATAGTAACATTATCCAAATATATGGAACACCTTTTCTTTGGGAAACATATATGGTCCATATGTATATAGGGAAGTTTTTGGGAGTGATATATTTGGTAAGAATTTCCTAAAGAAAGAAGATGTAATTGTTGTAGAGGATTTGAATTTTTTCTATAGAAGAGTTGAAGATTTGAAGTGTCGGGGGAGGCAACAAGGATGGATAATATTATAGAATATTTCCTACATAATATTGAATAATTTGGTCTTTGCAGTGTGGAACTTGTCAGACTTACGCCCACATGGAGGAATTTCAATGTGGGAGAAGAGAGCATTTCTAAAAGACTTGATAGGTTTCTAATCTGTTAGTAGGTTATGACTAGATAAAATAGAGTTAGTTCATGGGTTGCTACTAGGGGGATCAAATCAATTACAAATTATGCATTAGATAGAGAAAGATGATGAAAAACTATCAAGGCCCTTCCAATTTAATCCATTTTGGTTATCAAAATGAAGATTTTATAAAGTTGGTCAAGAAACAAGGGAAGCATTTCAACCCTATCAATTTGGGATTTACGATTCTTGGGAAGCATTTCAACCCCATCAGTTTGGGATTTACGATGATTCGAGAGCATTTCAACCCTATCAATTTGGGATTTACGGTGCTTTATTTCACTGGAAACCTTAAAAATACTTAATAAGGTAATTATAGCATGGGCTAAGAAAAAATATTTAAATCTTAGTAGTATTTGAATGAATTTGAATAAATAATAGCCCAACTGTATGAACAAAATAGTCTTGGTGTATTCTCTAAAGAAGAAAAGGATAAAATAAAGGATATTTGATCCGGATTATTTTCGGCACGAAATGAGAGCAGAGATATAATAAAGAAATGCACAGAGATATTGTAGATATTCAATAATATAACAGAAATGTATCAGAGATGTAACCATAAACACAGATATACAATAATACATGATTTCTATTAATGAAAGAAATGTACAGAGACTGTAAAAATACAGAGTAAAAGACTCGCTAGAATGGTGGCAGCTTATCTCTGAGAAGAGATGTGACGGCTACTTGCATTCACAAGAAGATGGTTACAATGAGACTCTGGAGGCCTTTTTACAATAATCGGGAATGCCAAAAGTCCTATACATCCAAAAACCTAACCCTAGGAGATGAGGCGCNTGAGACTCTGGAGGCCTTTTTACAATAATCGGGAATGCCAAAAGTCCTAGACATCCAAAAACCTAACCCTAGGAGATGAGGCGCCAAAAGTCATGTGGGCCCCATTTGGGTAAGTTGGTGCATCAACTTCTCGGGGTCGTAACTTTTTCATACGATCTCTGTTTTAGGCGTGTGATAGCTCGTTGGAAAGGTATCATCGAGGAGATTCATTTTGGGGGCTCAATCATGCCTTTGGATATCATTGAGAACCTCGATCTTGAAAAACCTTCATTTAGGCCCTCAAAATGGCCCCGGAAGTTAAAACCTACTAAAAATAGTAAATTGCCAAAATTTCCATAAAGTTGTTTTGAGCCAGTTGGAAAAGGTGGGTGGCCACCAATATCCACCTGGATCAATCCTCCCTCCTTAGGAAGCAATGGTCTCCATTGCACTGAGTTCCTGGGGGAGAAGGAAAAGCGTTTATTGAATCTGCATCTTAGTGAGCTTCTTGTCTTGTTGGAGACATCGCGCTGCTTGGTTTGTTGAAGGTTGTCACGAACCTGTGGCTGGAAGGGTTGAACCTTTTTAACCACTCTGGCTACATGAGA